>JAJMAO010000096.1:0-63773 GCA_030572575.1 Scheffersomyces insectosa
CCCATAATATGAATTTATACACGAATTAATAAACCATCAGTTTGTGCAAACTTTCTCATTTTTTGGCGCCAAGAATTTGTACTCTTCAAGACCTTTCTCTTCAAGGGCAAGCGTATTCATTGGGAACAGTATGGTAGTTTTTAGTAACTAGAAAACGTGAAGTCCAAGAGTCTGTATGCGCCTTAATTTGTATGACTTTAGCGCCAATGCAAATCTATGGTGAACGAATTCTTGTTAAGGGGGGTGCGAATTTTGCCTGGAAAATACTGTATATAACACGACGGATGATTCAATTTGCGCGTGGATATTATTATTGGTGTTGTGTTGTTACAGCCGTTGATGGTAGCATGGAGTTTGGGAGGGCGTTTGACTCGGCAAAGCCCGAATAGTGGAATGAGATTTGGCAGAGAAGTCTGGTTTTTAGCCAAAAGTTGTTAGTCAGAGGTATGGAGGTATGGCAGGATGCTGTTTATCGTTTGCTCGTTCATTCGTATTAATGGCTATTTAGAGAGAATTTTGCGAAGTACCCCGGATTGTGGAAATGGAGAAGGCTTGTAGCACCATTTTTCAATATTTTCATATTTTAACAATTCCCTGCTCTATTGACTACTGTTCTTCAGTGCCTTATTCTTTTGTCTGGAGTAGAATCTGGTTCTGACTCTACTTTACGACGCTTTAAGGGTTCTCGTGAGGGTGTACGGCTGTTTCTTTCCCTGCGAGTTAGATTTCCAGAAGACTCTCTATTCCTACTCAGCGGACTGGGAGATCTGGAGTACGAAACACTCCGAGAGTAACTTCTGCTCCGAGATGAAGAGCGACTTCGAGAGTAACTTCTCGACCGACTCCTCGAATAACTTCCTGATCTACTACGTGAGTAGCTGCCTGATCTACTTCTTGAATAACTGCCTGACCTGCTTCTGGAATGGCTTCTGGAGTAGCTCCGCGAGCGTGAGTCGGCAGTTGATCTAGATGACCTGGATCTTCTTCTTCCTCTTTCTTCATTCTCTTCAAATGGTGGAGCGGGTGGTAAGTCCTTCAAAATGTCTCTCATTTCCTCGGTCAACACACCAAGACCAATTGCCGTGAAGTAATTGATAGAAAATCTCAAATTCTCTGCATCCTTCCAAGTAACGTTCACTACAGGGAACACACCATTGATTTTAGCTTTAATGAAATCATCTCCGATTAATCTTTCCTTGACCTCCTTTGTACCCAATTCCTCTATCATTTCCTGGAAGATGAATTTGAGCATGATTCTGCTGGCTGCATTTGTGTCTGCCTCCGTCAACTTCAAATCGCTCCAACTCTCATCAATGGCAAGTTTATCGGAAGCAAACAAATGACCAAAGAACTTACCAACGTTTCTTAATGCATTGGTATCGAACAGTTCAATAGAGTCGTAATATTGCTTAAATAGCTTGACAAAAGTTGAATGCCAGAACTTATTTGTAGAACACAATCTCTCACCTATCCCTCCATAATATTTTGAGTATGTTTTCTCTTGCGAGCAACACTTCACTATCATGTCTGCTAATATCTCGTTGTTCTTTATCTTGTCTTCCTTAGATTGGTTGAAGTTCATCTTCAAGAGTTTATGTACAGCTTCTTCCGATGACATTGACGACATCACCGTTAAATATACAGTCTTTTGGTATTGAAGTAAAGCAGTTTGGGAAATGTCTTCTATTTCCACCTTCTCTGGTTGATCGTCTTTATTTTCAGGTTCAATATGCTCTTCTTCGTCATCGTCAAGTATTTCCTTTCTTATTTGCTCGTATTCTTTTTCATTCAGCTCGTAGTCCTCATCATATTCGAAAACGTTCAACTCTTCTTGTGATTCTATTTGACCTCCAAATTCGATTACATGAGTTTCTTTGTCATCGTCTTCTACCAAGTCCAAGGATTTCTCTATTGTTGGATAGTTTCTGAAACCACTTTTGCGGATCCTCATCAATTCTTGTATCATTGACTTGCTTCGTTCGCTTATTGCCTCGTTATCGTGTAATATATCTCTTAGTCTGGCGTATATCATGTTATTTGCAATTGCAGACTTGTCGTTCAAGTACTTTCCCACAACTTTCAAGCACCTCGTCGCAATTTCTACGGTTGCATCTGTTGGGTCTTCTAAAAGTAGTTGTACTATCTGGAGAATCAAGAT
Organism: Scheffersomyces insectosa; assembly: GCA_030572575.1. NCBI lineage: Eukaryota > Fungi > Ascomycota > Pichiomycetes > Serinales > Debaryomycetaceae > Scheffersomyces > Scheffersomyces insectosa. The sequence continues at coordinate 2,159 of JAJMAO010000096.1, forward strand.
CTCACTGACTACTCGTTGGTTTGTCAAATGACATATGAATACTGCTGAGGAGATGCAAATGCGCTTGTTATTCCTAGTATAGTTCTTCCTGAATTGCAAAACAACTCTCAGTACTAGTAATTCGCCTATTTCTGGGATTTTGGAGTTCAACACCGCTATTAACGAGGCAAACACAGCGGTATATCTGTTGTCTTCTAATTCTGCTTTCATGATCTCACGTACAAGAAGTCCTCTACCTCGCACGAGATTCAACTTAAACAACTCCAACACAATCTTCTGAACAGTGTGAGCCTCCAAGGTGTATATTTGCCTGTGAATGCCGGTTTTAAGTGCTTTCCATTGGTCTTTCTGGTACTTTTCATCGGAGTACTTCGTCCCCAGGCTGTTTTCCAGGTTTGCGATGGTTTCCCGGGTATCTTGGCTGTTTTCCTTCAACTCCAGTCCCAGAGCAATTTCCTCGGGGATTCCATCCCCTACGGTACTTTTGTCCACCAGCATGGTATCTCCAAGTCCAATTTCCGCTTTCTTGCCCAGGAAAACAACCTCCATATCACCCCGAATACTCTTCTTTCTATTGCAAATCTCTCTGTTATCGAAATATCGCACGCGAAAAATGCGACTGCCGCAGCCTTCTCATCCCGCAGAGTTTATTTTATGGAGAAAAAAGAAGCTGCAAGAAAGTTGGAACTGTTAAATGGATGTTCTGGATAAGTGGAGTTAGTAGTGTGAGTATTATTGTAGTAGAAAGTGTAGGAGAAAGCGAGAAATGAATATGTTACGGAGCCTAGGAGCGAGTAGTGCTATACGGAAATCCCAGTTGGAGCTTATACGGTGCTATGCCTCGAGAGACAGAAGAGGCCCTGGTGTAAGGCAGCTGGGTGAAAAATTGAGTCTTCCAGTGGTTAAGAAGAAAGCTACGAATCTCCAGGCCAAATTGGACTACTTCATAGAAACGGGACAAGTCCTCAGAAAGACTCCATCGGAGTATGAGAGAAAGGGCCAGAAAACCAGGGATCTCTCTGGTCGCGCTAGTCATAACTACTCATTGCAGAAGGCTCTATTGATTCTCAAATCAAGGTACGACACAGCAATTTTCCAGTCGGAGACCGGCTCAGCTATCAATATCCAGCAATTAAAGTCTCAAGACCTTAAACCAGATTCAGAAAAGGCATTAGTCATATTCAAGAATCTTGTTCGTATGAAAAAAGTAACGAAAATGTCCCCAGACAAGAAACTCATGTTCACCTTGCTCGGAACAAACGATTTGCAATTAAAAGACCCCTTTCTAGTCACTTCAGACATCCTTAAGCTCTTGGAGAGAGATAATGATATAGAACGTGCACTCTACCTAGCCAAGATGGTAAAACCAGAAGATGCTGTTGTTGGAATGAACGCCATTTTGCAGTGGTTGTTGGAACACGGAGATGTCAAGGGTGCGATGAAAAACCACAATGACCGCAAGAAATGGGGCATCCCAACCAACGCACAGACGTTTATTATATTGTTTGATGGAATAGCCAAGACCCAGCAATGGGGTGGAGTTTCAGACGAGTTGTGTGAAGACATAAAGGGTATATTTGAAAGATACAGACAACAATACAGTAAACATGATTCAGAAACCATCGACGAAACGGCTTCCAAATCTAAAAGAGATATAATAGCAAACAGATGCTCCATTGAGCATTTCAATGCGTGCTTGAGCTTGTTGATTAAGAACTTCAAGAATGATCAAGAACAAGCATGGACCTTTTTCGATACTATCATCCCAGATCCAAAGTCCCCTTTGCCTGTTTTGGTTCCTGATATTCAAACTTTCACCATTCTTTTGGATGGTGTCAAACGGTACACTAACCACAAGAGTGCTTTGATCCAAGAAAATAAGCAAATGCCCAACAATGAAAAGACCTTGAGACTTTTGGAGGCACAAGGCACTTTAGTTTCCACAGCAGAGTTGATATTAGAAAAAGTCTTGAAGGCTGCTACTCCACCTGTTCCACCAACTAAAGAAGAAGCGGATAATAACCCAAGTCTCTTGATAGAATATAGAGCTAAGTCAAGGCGTCAGTTAGTGAATATTGATCCTGCTTTTGTATCAGTGTTCGTGTCGTCCTTCATTAATAGCAACTTGGGTACGGGTGCAGACATAAAGCTGGGATCTCATTATGCATATGTCCAAAGAGGATTGGAATACTTGAAATTCTGGTGTCCTGAGGTAGAAGAGGTATTCACTTATATCAATGAAATAGAGATGGACGAGAAGGCTAGTTTTGTAAGTAAGAATCTCAAGTACCAAACGGATATCAGAATAAAGGAAGCGATTGAGAAGTTTAAAGAAGAAAACATTTCTTTGAACTCATTGGAAGAGGGAGCCTCCATTACTGATATTCTTCCAGAAAATATAATCACATCTGGTACGTTGCAAAGATCAAAAGTCAATCCTAGTGTTGTCTTCCCTCCCCCACCTGCCTCGAAGAATAAGACTAGAGCTATCTTCAGTGGTAAGGAGAAACCACTTGTGGACTTCGCACGTATCCCTATCACAGATATGAAGTTACTAGAATTACATAAAGCCTTCAAGTCTTCGAGAGGTAAGTTTGGCAGGAAGTTGTCTGATGAAGCGAAGTTGCATATTGAGAGAAAGAGGCCTGGAGTAAACAGATTTCTACTTGCACATGCATTGGAAGGATTGCTCAAACTTGGAAGAAAGGAAGAGTTCGTATTGGCCGTTTGGTATGTGTTGACGAAATGGGGTGGGATTAACATTCCTTCTGACAGTATTGCAGCTATCAAGAAGGACGGCATTCAGAGGGGAATCTTATCTCCAACTGAGCTTGCGAGATTCTACCCTCTTAATGATGATGTTACAACTAACAGTGAAGACAAAACTGTTCATAAGCACAACGAGGAGATTGTCGATATCATGTTGGTTGAAAATTTCATCTTCAAACTTAACGAACACTTCAAGCAAAGGGGTACTTCAGCTAGTAATGTTGTTGTAGAGATATTCTCATCATTAGTCAGTACCAATTGCAATGCTACCTATTCCTTGAGGCCAAGAATGAAGACTGCGGACGTCATATTTTCCAGTTTGATCAAGGACTTACATTACTTCAACGACAGCAATTACAATAAGTTAGTTATAGAAAAGAAAGAACAGAAGATTCCAAACAACTCTCCAAAGAAGTCAATTTCAGGCGAGCAGCTCGAGAGCTATCTCGTCAACTTGAGTCGCTTCATGGATGCACTTTTGGCCATGGAATCTCGTTCCACGACTCACTCCCAAAACAACTATCTTCTTCCTAATTTCTACGTTGACTCGTATAACAAGATCATAGAAAGGATCTACAACAGCACTTGGATTGACAGTACCGACTCTCAGAAATTGCAGTTCCACAAGGAGATCATCCGTTCAGGTATTTTGATCTTCTGTCCGAAGAGCCTTATCGATTCGCGTAGGAATCTCAACTATTCCACTCCAATTCTCAAATCCATGGAGTATGTCTACAACGATCTCAAGGAGAAGCAGGGCTTATCGCGCCAAGACGTTATCCTCATGACCAATCTCAAGAGAGTCTTCCAATTAGAGTCTGATGACACCACCGCCATCAGTAAGCTTCGCACGATTGCAAAAAAGATATACACCTCTTTGCAGCCGGACAGTGTTGCAGACAACGCAGAAGATACCACAGAGAAAAGTAATAATGAGAGTTTGAAACCTCCTGAAACTACTCCTATACCTATAAATGGGGTCCCTGACGCCGAAAAGTCAGTTTAACCAACCATATCTCTAATTTCCACCGAGATACTCCACCCATCATTCTTATCATATCACCATTTATCGAGGTATGTCCCTCCTGTACATAGCAAACCTCTCCACAATCCATTTTTCAGGATTTGGAACATTGAAGACTTCGATTTATGTATATATACCACTGTTAATAGACGTATCACTTGTACATTGGAGCAGTTAAGAGATCTGTGATGGCATATCCCGTAATTCTCCTTCAGGACCCCACGTCCCGCGATTACACTTCGTATATACAGCAGGTATTTGTGGAGAAAGTCCAGTATGGATTGAGTCGATTCGATATCGTTATTCTTAAACCAATCCTCGATAGCAACGACCTCAACAGTGTACTCAGCAAATACTACTTCGTCGCTAGAAAAGCAGCCACGAATGCCGGATATGACTACCGTCTTGAAATTAACGTTGTTTTCAACAAGTTCACCCATTCGTCGTCGTCACCTTCTGCCACGCGAAACTGGTCCACGGTGTTCACTATAGGAACCGACACAACAGGTATAGACATTCCTCCACATGTCAGGGTGATTCCATTGCCACCAAAACTTCAAAAATCACCTCAATTGCCTCCACAAGAAGCTTCGGTAGGAAAAGGTGTGCAATCCTTCAACGTGGGAGCTCTTGGTGGTACTTTTGATCATTTACATGATGGCCACAAGATCCTTCTTTCGGTAGCCCTCTTTCTTACTAGAAAGAAGCTTATTGTTGGAATAACAGGTCCTAAATTGCTTGTTAAGAAGCAGTACGCTGACGTTTTGGAAAGCTATACGACCAGACAGAGAAGTGTTCTTTCTTTCCTCAATATCATACTGATAGACGAGCTTGTTCTGTATGAGATCTATGAAATAAATGACATATGTGGCCCCACTGGATATATAAGGGACATCGATTCTTTGGTAGTAAGCTACGAATCATTCAAGGGAGGGGATTATGTGAACAACTATAGAAAGGAGAGAGGCTTCAAAGAATTGGACGTGACTGCTATCCAAGTTATTGGTGAAGGCGAGTCCACTGCTGAGAATAATTGGAAGGGCAAATTAAGTTCCACTGAAATCAGAGAACAAGCATATAGAGAGACCACCAAAACCAGGAGCTGATATGAAAGTAATGACTGCTGATATGTAAATGTTATAAAGCCAGAAATGAAAGAATAAAGCTATTGACACGACAGCTATAGAATTAATTCAAAAGAAACGGCCATTAAACCTACTATTACTACATGTCACATCCATATGACACCACATATATTAATTACTCCTTTGTATATGCTGAAAATAAAAGCAAGCGCAACGTAATTGAGAGCCACGATATTGTATACTTGAAAGCCAGCAAGTTCATATAATACCCCAATCCGTTGAAACAAAATTAGTCGTCTTCGATTCGAAACTACTTAGAAAATACTCTAACCTTATCATTGCTTGCAGAATCGAATATAATAGTTCTTTATTCACTCGATTACTTAATGGATATTCCCTTATCAAATTGACCTTGGCGACGTGGGTTTCGATCAGGATGATCCAATGCGAAAGAGATAGAAGCTTGTGCTTTACCTATCTCATTAAAGAGAACCAAATCTGAATTTTCGTGATCAATATAAATACCTTTATCGTGACTATCAGCCAAGGCAAAACGCATCTTCTCAAAAGCTTGGATGCCGAGTCCCAATTTACGGCGCAATCTCTCCTTCGTTTCTGGAAACTTCTCATCTGGATACACTGCCAAAATGAAAGGTACTCCATGATGATAAGTGCTGTTCTTGTAGAAATGGAAAGCCGGAATCAAATTCAAGTTTTTGCTGAGCTTCTTTGATGTCACGTACTCTTCTCTGAGGAAGTCATTGTCAAATTCATTCAAGTCAACTGGGTCATTCACGAACCTCTTGAACATATCATGACTAGACAAGATTTCGACTTCTGCTGGGAATACACCAGCATACAAGTCCACGCCATCTTGGATCTGGTCAATGGGCTTGTCAAACTTAACAAGATCAAGATAACTATGGTTTGAGCCCGACCATACAAGAATGTGTTTCAAGTCTTTTTTGGGAACATTAACCTTGTGCAAGAGCTTGTTGATCAAGTCCACGACTAATCCGTTTTTAGGAACTAAAAGTTCGAAGACTTGATACTGGAGAAGACTATGAAGCCAATGGATCTTTACCAGCTTCAAATTCTCGTAGTCACGAAGTTTGATATTTAATATCTCATATTCGAATTGAACGGTTTGATTGACAGGTACTGTCTTTGGAAAGAACAGTCCTAAATGATGACTGGTTTTGAGTGGGTATCTTTGTCTCTGATTATTGAGTACAAAGATACGAAGGTAACTAGGGTCAACGGTTGAATCTAGTCTACTAGCGATCTCAGAAGCAAGATCCTGGTAACTGTACGTAGTGGATATCCATAAAGAAAATGACTTTGAAATTTGCTTGGCAGCTTCGATTTGTTTAGCAGTAATTTCATCATCTGATGGGAAGTCCTGAGCATCTTGTCCATTGAGAAGATCTTTAGGAACTACCTTCACGCCATTGGTATTATTGCCATTTCCTACCGCAGAAGCTACAGGTGATCCCTCATTTTCATCAGCAACAAAGTCACTATCCTCCTCATCGATTTCAGCCTTGAAAGGCTTTACAACTATGTGCATTCTTGTCAATAGGAATGCATAGTATTCCTTGACGTCCTTGAATCTCCTTTCCCCAGCTAATTCTGCCGTGTTGTGAACTTGAACAGTAATGATGTCACCATTGCTCAACTCGTGCTTCTCGAAAGTCAATGCAGGGTCGATCTTTTCAATTTTAGTTGGCGATAACTCCTCAAACAAGTCAAGTTGAAGCAGTGGATCAAAATCTAAGAACTTATTAACTGGTTCTACTATAGTTCCAATGATGTCATCCTTGGATACAACGATGTGACTCAAACCACGAACCTGCTGGGAAATTGGGTCGAAATATTTGACAAAGACTAGAATATGGTTCGAATAATCAAATATTCCTGAGAATTTGAATTCAGGGGAGACACTAGTTCCTATTTTCTTCAACTTATTGAAAACAACATCAAACTTGAAATCCTTTGGATTAACTGGTTTGCTGCTGGGAGGCGCATTCTTGGTCACATTACGTATATCTTTATTTATCTCCTCAACATAGAAGACCATTTCGTCATATTTCCGGTTGAAGGCCTTGAAAAATACTGAATTGATGGTAGCATCTTTAAGCTCGTCCACAACCTCAGTATCTGTTCTGTTGGTGTGGTTGTTTCTGTGACAAGTTGCAATCAACCTGAATGGAAGCTCCTTGTCGCTTTCTGTACCCATGCTAACATCATCATCTTCTTTTTCTTCGGGAAGATAACCTAATTGCTTTCCTACAAGTTTGTTCAACAGAAGGAAAGGATCCTCTTTTTTAACCTTGAAAGTCAAAGGCTCACAATCTGTTCCTACGAGACTCTCATCGTAGAATTTAGGTAAGGTTGGATCTAAAGCAAGATCAAACCCAGAATAACTGTTAATAGTATTCGTAGTGATGAACTTTACATTGGTGTAATACAATGCCTCTTGTTTTAAGCGCTCTAATCTCTCCCTCTCCTCAATCTCATATTTGATCTGGTTAGGAATATGATCTGGAATAACGCTTGTGATATCCTCCTCTCCACTTGGAAGGACTTTTTCGAGATGGCTCTCCCTGTAATATACCAACATGTAAGCACTTGTGACCCTGCGTATCAAGTTCTCCTGTTGTTCTAACCTTGACATCTTGGCAAATTCCTCAGCGCTGACTTCATTAGCTCCGAAATTCTCCTTGAAAACTTGTCCTTTGGTCACTTTCCACACCTTATCATCATCGAATCTCAACCACGTGTCATTGTTAGCTTGAGGTTTAATCATAGCATAATAATGACCATTGGAAATACTACCTTGATGCACTAAGACACCATGGAGCTTGTATGTCCAATTCTCGTCCCTTACTTCCTTAGGCAAGTCTTCATCCAAATATGGTCTTAAATCAATGGAATCTGGAAATTCATAGAAGTCATCAATCTTCACTAAATCATCGACCATGAAATCATACTCAAAACGTTTCAATTGGAGGTGAAGAACCGGTGGGAACAGCTCAAAAACAACACCCTTCTTTGCGTCTTGGTAACCATGTTCGTCACCTGCCTGATATTTGTTCTCACCCTCTAACATCTCAATCTCTATGTAGTTTGCAAACGACTGTTGAAGATTTTTAAACCCTTTCACATTCAATTGAATGTCCCAGAAGTCCTCTACACGCGAAGACTCGTATGGCACATGCACACATCGAATATACGACTTCATTTTGCCAACAAATATATCATTAAGGCTGTTTTCGATGGTCGATCCCTTCATTGCTGTTTCAAGCTTATCCATCAAAATACGATTCAATTCTTGAACATCATGCTGCGTGAAGGCATCCGATGAGTCCCAGCCAAACGATTTCGTGAGCTCTAGAGTTCCTACCGGTTCTTTGGATGTCAGGAGAAGATAAAATATCCTCTGAAGCGATAATGCTACACTTGGCTTTGAACTCGGTGTGCTGTTTGTAGGTATCTGATAGACCAACTTTCTGAAATTCAATGTCGTGAAGTAAGATTGCAATAATGAGTTTAAGTAGCAGGTTGCTCCTTGATTGTTCAAACCAACAAAACCGGCATTTTTCTTTGAGTCATAGTCTACAAAAGAATGCCATAAGACACCAGTAGAACTGTCATCAATGATCCGTACATAGCCGGTGATGTTGACCTTGTTGCTTTCCAAAATTGCATGTGGTTGATTGCCTGTTCTGCTATTGTTAGCCGAAACAAGTTGTTTCGCGTCAATCAATGACGAGAATCCCCAATCTGTTTCGTTCTTATTAAACCTATGACTCGATCCAGAGGGGAGATGGCTTTCTGGGTGATTAGGATTCCATATATCTAAGCCGAATTGAGCACAAACGTACCAATCATCATTGACTTCGCCATCTTCACTTACAATCGGATGTGGTTCCATATATAACGAGACGGCATTGTTGTGTGCATTTCCTCTTGGGAAAAGGAGGATATTCCATTCGAAATCTCCACAACGGAATGTGGGGGAACGAACTTTGTCTTCTTTAAGTCCGTTCCAATCATTGATCTCCCAGACATAGTGTGCTTCAGCAGCAACAGGGTAGTCCGGAATTGGTTTCATGAGCCGCTTGGCGGTTGCAGCAAAATCGTTAGCAGGAGGAATAACACTGCTATTAGAATTGGTGGCGGACTTCTTGTTTGAGATTTCCACTATATCCTCTGAATCGTCATCTTCTTCGTCATTGTCATCTAAATCGTCGTCGTCTTCGACGTCCTCGAGCTCCTCATCGGGGTCTATGACGTCATGGTTGTTTGTATTGTGAGCATTGGAATTGATACCGTTCTTGTTGCTTCTTTTCGTGGCTTCATTCTCGTAATCACTATCGATCTCTACCTCGTCCTTCTTATCGATATCCATCGCGTCATTCCTGGCTGCGTTTTCGGATATCATGGTGTAAGTGCGTTTGCCGTCAGGGGGGATGCGGTTGGTGGCAGACGGGGGATGCGGTGATTGGCGTTGAACAGTCACTGTATCGGGGATTCTGTTGTTGTTGGTGGGTAGTTGGTTTCTTTTGCTGCTTTAATGATGCTGACACAATTGATTGGAGAGCTGATGTAAGCGGTGCTTACTTACTTTCTTAATAATCAATTATTATTAATGGCACGTATTCTGACACAGAGTCGCCACAACAGTACAACACAGGCAGTCTTCAATGAATTCGGCTGCAACAAGCTCGAGGGGGGCTGTTGTGTAGGCAATTGTCTGCCTGACCGGTTAAATCGACGGAAAATGCCTGATTCGTGGCCAATTCTTGTGCCCAACGGTGGGTTCCTTGCTCGTTTGCTAGCGGTTCCAGAGATCTGGCAGCAAATCACAGAATAGCACGGGATCTACGGTGATTCTCGCCCGACAGTCCGTTTCAACTGCTGGAAGTCTCTTGGTGCACTGGTACACGTATATGCGGTCTCTTGGAGTTACCGCCGGATGGATTGATGCTTTGGAACGTACTTGTCACACTGACTGATCAAGAGAAGTATACCATATTCACTGGTTAATTACTAGCTGAATCTTGAATCTTTTTTTTGGGATCAGAGTGAGGGCTGTGTGTGCAGGCTGGAGATCGAGGAGCGGAGGAGGAGGAGTCAGAGGCTTGGAGAGTGTTGAGGCTGGTGTGGAATGGAGAAAGTTCGGAGAGAAGCGGTGGGGTGGGGGTGGTTTTGGTGGCCGCTGTGACTTGATCGTTCGTTCTCCAATGAAGCGGCGGAGAAAACAACGAAAATTCAGGTGATCCATTGGAAAAGACTTGGATTTCCGTTGTCAGTGGTATGGTGAAACCTGACCTGCTGCATGTTTCAGGAGGCGTGGATGTTGTTCAAATGGTAGCGCGGTCATACGATAGGAGGACAAGAAGATTGGGGATGAAGGTTTAGATTAAGTATATTTGAAGGTGGAAAGTTGTAGGAGGCATTTCATGGCATTACGTTCCACATTATGGAGAGTATATATACTAATCGTAGAACTGTTTTCCCAGTAACACTGCTTTATTGGCTACTTTCTCCCTACAAAAACTTGGAACATTTTCATTTTTCGCAATAATTCAAGAAAAAATTGAAGTTTTTTGCAATTGCAATGACAATTATTAGTACGTGAAATGTAATTATTTGAAACAATTCGTAGATTAGAATAATAGTGTTTTTTTTGAGTAACGTCCTTTTCAACCGAGCCCTTACAGAGAGAATAGAGTGGCTTATTTCGTCAGCGAGTTATTATTCAACGCTTCCAATAGAACCATCTTGATTCATGAAATGTTGCCAAACAATGTCATTGCCATGCCATACCTAGACTGGGCAGTACTTCCTTAGGAACGCTCCATTTGTTCAAAGGAGCGGATGGTACTGCTTCAGCAAACAGCTTCACATAAACGCAAAATCAGAGTTTTTATCATGGGGTCATCTTGACTGGGCGCACAACTTACGGGATCAGAACCACATCGACTCCCTTCTGAGGAAAGTGATTTGGAACTGTAAAGGAGACAATGGGGTGTGCTATCCCTCGGTTATGCATTTCATTTGTAGTTACACCTCCATCTTGGGCACCAGACCATACCCACCGACAAAGAACCGGTCTTGAACCAACACTATACCGATAGGGAAACCTTATCATGACAAAAATATTCGCAGGAAAACTGCACGAAGTTCTTAATTAAACCCAATGCGTTATTGCTACTGCAAAATAGGTGGAGGCACTATGCTGTAGCGATAGCGATTCCGATCCGTGGACGCCCACGAATTACTCCTGATGTATAACTTCGATCTAGATCTGAATTAATGATCTCCGTAAGACACAGAAGCCTCATTCCCACAAGTTAAATGCGATGAGCTTTTACACCCCATGCGTTTTTACGTATATCCAAGCACATTCTAAGCGGTTTTGAGCTGGATAATAATATAGAGAGTTTTAATTGTTGAGAATCAGCGACGCATACCTGCCTCCTTGTGAAAGCTTTTCGTGCTTAAGGTATTACTAAACATAAACTCCTACAAATTACGAAGTTTAATGTGGTATTTTGCATATTGAGATCATAATTATTCAGATTGCCGACCTCGGATTCTTTGTAGCGGTGTATACTCGTATTATAGCCTTACAGCTCACTACAACGTATGCCTCTTTTGCTTGGACATTGGCATGCGCTACATACGACCTTCTACTAGATGAAAAACTTGAAACAAGCTAGCAGTACAGCATTCCAAGACGTTACATAACGGTCGTTGTGAAGTAGAGATGTCAGAAATCTGAAACCGCGTAGGTCGTAGACTAGCGCACGGTATGCCAATTGGCCGTTATTGCACTAGACTTGTCTAATAAGTGGCTCATGAATTTAGAATATTATCCATCTTGACTCACAAAATAACTGTAGATCCAATCAGGAGTTTGCTATGCCAAATGAGAACATGGTTAGAATACAGGAGGTATTTCTCCTCTCCCTATGAGATTTAATTCCCCTGATGTCAATGCCACATTCATCTCAAACAGCTGGTAATTAGTAGTTCATTGCAAATCGCATGCAATTAATTTAATATTTTGGTACTAGTTATCTCTTAACAATTGATTGTAATGTGAAAATTTTTCGTTTTAGGTTATGCTATAGGACAAAGACTGCAGAATAAAGACTAAATACTGCAGACGGCTCTACATCCACTGGTCAATAGACACAGATGGGCAACGAGGTACATTTGTGGAAGAAAGGGGCATAATTGGTGCGAAAAAGGTCCAGAACGGCAACCAAACGCCCCTAAAGAGCCACGGCAGGCAATGGTTCGCAACTTTTATTTAGCAGCTTTAATCTCAACTGCAAAATTCGTTGGAGGGGTGAGCGGTAGTCGGCTAAACAAGCGTATTAACACGAGCCGGTGACAGGTTGAGCCTCATGAGACAATAAGTATCACCTTGGAATCCTGGTGTCGTCAAAAAAAAGATCGGAGAGTGCATTCATACCGATACTAAATTGGATGGCCATTGTGGGAGCCGGACGTCAAGTAAAATTTTCAGACATCAAAAGGAGTGTAGAGGTGGAGGAGGTTAGGAAGGTACAGGAAGATGTGCTACCACAGCGACGGGAAATTGAACAGAAAGTCTTAGCATATATGAATGTGGGCCATTACGTCATGGATGTCCTGCCAGAGGGCCCAGAATCAAAGGTATTTTCCTTCTATCATTGTAATAATTAACCTTGATTGGGAGATCTCAACACACCGGGTATATCTCGACATTGTTCGACTAAAAAATTGTCACCATCACATGACAGGAAACGAGATCTGAAACGCGAAATGTTTTCAAGGTTGTTGTTTGCTGCTCCGGCTCGCTGGCGTACCAGAAGAGGAATACGAGGCACAGACTGGAGGAGAAGCAAGAGAACATCGAAAACGAGACGGAATCAAGCATTTGCCAATACCAGCAAAGGTCCATTAAACTGACTTATCTTTCCCAAATCTTGTCTGAGGCACGGCCCCAGTCCAGCGGCTCTCTGAGGGCATCCCAAGCTTTATCCCAACCTGTAACCACCCTGTGAACCTGAAACAGTCTAGATTCGAGGGCAGGCCAATCACGACCGGGTGCAGGCTCACCGCCGACCAACGCGACTAAAACTAATTCCTAGTTTGTCTATGGCCTCATAACCTCGACCGACTTCCGGAATACAGGAAAAAATACCATCTACATGCACACCGGTGCTACATGTGGGTCGGTTCAGGTGGGTAATCTTGACGGTGCCAATGCAAGAGTTCAATGAGGCAATGACACAAAGCGGTGGTGAGACCGTAAGTCAGCGACGATTTTTTACTGTAATTGGTTAGTGGATGGGTGGGTGCAATAGGGTTATAACTTCAATAGGAGAAGAGTTGGCTGTGGACCCCTATCCCCGGCTGCCTCCCACCTCTCTCTTGGGGGTTGGAGTCGAATGGAGCGCCTATACTGAACTCGATTGCAGCTACGTGTGCCCCGTAGCGCCCACAAACCTTGCCATGAACACCACCCAGAGTTGTCCAACTACCAAGAATATTGTGGACATAATCTGCGATAATGGCGAGCAACTGTCTATATACAGGCCGATCAATAATCCAGTTGCAACAACACTGGTATCTGGAGGTCGTCTCCAACGCAGTTCCGGCCAGGTCGTGTCCCCACCGCACCACCTTGTTACACCCGGTCTTGCTCGGTTTTTCTCGATAATCGAAAACATCCAAATAATAAACACATTTTTTATTTTGCTCGGTTTTTTTTATTTTCCTGGCGGAAGGTATTTTTCTGCCCACCCAAAACACCCCCTTTAAGCCAAAATCCCATATATACTAAGGGAGGTGCCGATTTTTCACTATAACGAGATTTGATGTTCTTTTTGAATTCTCTTCTTTCTTCTTCTTCTTGTTGTTACTATAACTGATAGCTCGATAGTTGTATCACAGTGTCAAGGTATATCTACAGTCACTCCTTTAAATCCCCTAGAAATACCCTTTTTCCGTGCTTTTACACCGTTCGTTTGTAGTAGATAGTGTCCATTCAATAACACTCATTAGCCCATCTCAGTTCATTAGTACCGTCTTATCATGTTGTTTAAGTCCCTCGTTCAAGCCTCCATCTTGGCTACCGTCCTCGCCGCTCCTTTGCAAGAGCACCAACACCACCACCACAAGGAGGAAAAGAGAGCCGTTAAGGTTGTCACCAAGACCAACGTTGTTGTTGTCACTCTTGGAGCCGGTGACTTGACCACTACCTTGCCTCAAGTTACCATTACCCCAGCCACCGGTGTCACCATCGAGAGCTCGATCACTCCTGTTGCCCAGGTCCAACCACAATCGTTCTCCAACCCAGAGACCTTTGAGACTGCTTCTCCTGCTCCATCCTCCACTTCTACTCCATCCACTGGAGGAGACTTCGGTGCCGGTGCCAAGGGTATCACCTACACTCCATACTCCAACGATGGAGGATGTAAGTCTGCTTCCCAGATCGCCTCTGAGGTCGCCCAATTGTCCGGTTACTCCGTCATCAGATTGTACGGTGTCGACTGTGACCAAGTCAACGCTGTGTTGAAGGCTAAGACCGCCGACCAAAAGATCTTCGCTGGTATCTTCGATGTTGCCAACCTTGCCTCTGGTATCTCTACCTTGGTCTCCGCTGTCAACTCTAACGGTGGTTGGGGCAACGTCCACACCGTTTCTATCGGTAACGAGCTTGTCAACTCTGGCCAAGCCTCCCCATCCCAAATCGGTGGTTACGTTTCCCAAGCCAAGTCCTTGTTGTCCTCTGCTGGTTTCTCTGGTCCAGTTGTCTCTGTCGACACCTTCATTGCCGTCATCAACAACCCTGAGTTATGTAAGTACTCCGACTACATTGCCGTTAACGCTCACGCTTTCTTCGATGGTTACTACACCGCTGACCAAGCTGGTGACTGGGTCTTATTGCAAATCCAAAGAGTGTGGTCTGCCTGTGGTGGTTCCAAGTCCGTTTTCATCACCGAGACCGGCTGGCCATCCCAAGGTGACAACAACGGAGTTGCTGTCCCATCTGTTGCCAACCAACAATCTGCTATTTCCTCCATTAAGTCCAAGTGTGGTGACAGTGCTGTCTTGTTCACCGCCTTCAACGACTTGTGGAAGGCTCCTGGTGCTTTCAACGCCGAGCAATACTGGGGTATCTTGAACTAGATCCACCAGCAAACACTTGTTCAAAAGTCATTGCTGGGACTATTCTAGTCCTCTGTCATTCCCTTCTTCCTCGTAGTTCCGTTTTTCTTGCGTTAGCAGTTTTTGTATCGTTCCTTTCAAAAGAGCCGTTGTTTATTCATATTCTTATTATTGATATTGTTTATTATTTTACAGAAGCCTGGCGTGAGCCTATTCTCTCGTCGGCAGCCTGCTGGCGAGTTTTTTTTTGATATCCTATGATGATAGTATATGAATATATTACCATTGTTTAAAGTGCTAGAGGTGTAGAACTGGTATAGCGTAGAGACTCAATAGAGGATGTTGGGTTTGAGACTGATTTGATGCCGTATTCAGAGATCTTGTGCATGCCAAGTGCTGGTTATTCACTTCTCATCCATTTCTGGAAATGGATAAAGGCTTGGTAATTGCAAAACTGGTGGTCACAAGATGTGACAAGAGGTTAGAGAACCAAAGAAGAAATTCCGGGACCAGAGAGTACCGAACTACAGCAACCACCAAGCGATGACCGGGTTTCATGGTTTCTTTCTGTGCCTAATGGGGTAGGTAGAGTTTCAACTTCTGCCCAGACTACAATGCCCATGCTACCCAAGTGGAATCTGAGAGACAATGGTCCATTCCAAAGCTCATAAGATAGAATTTCACACACCAGTAAGAAATTCCATCGCAAACGGGTTCATCACAACAAAAAAAGCTCCCACCAGACCATAACACAGGCATCCTAACACGCCAATGCACGAGGGACTAAAGATGACCAGAGATCAATTCCTGCCCCAAATGCCATTCAAAACAGAGAAGAAATGGACATGTTTCCGTCTCCGACCGTCAACCGATATCCCCCTCACCGCTGGGACAGACAGCCAGATCCAATAATAACAGGTTTCGGTTGTCTAAAAATACGACGTCGATCTTGATCTGGTAGTCACTTCTGGCATGGTTAACAGCATTGGCCCACCTTGTGCGTATTTTGGGGTGATCTAGTAACACATACCCGAGTCTATTGTTTATTGCTATTAAACCAGAATTCAACCTTTGGCTAATAGCTAAAATCTGGTGGTGGCATCTCATCTCTTAGCGTCGTTAGCAATAACTTCGCCCGTCCGCTTGCCACGCGCTCCTTATACCACGTATTCATCACTTTCTGTTTTCCAAGCCTCTTCCCTCTACCCCTACCTGGTTTCCATGCTAACGAGATAGTTGCCGTGGCATTCTCAACCTTCGGTGTACGCAACCTTTGAGTTTTTCGCATCCTTTCTTCGCAACTAGCGCTGCAGCAAAACCCAGTAACGGCCTGCACAATGCACATCGGTTTTGTAAACATGCGTCAGAAGCGGAAATCAGCAGAATCAGAAGCGTGGAGGTAAACAAAAGAACAAAGTGAGTGGGGTGCACTTCACAACAGAAGTATTGACTTATTTCCGTATACGGTAACAGGTAAGAATTTCATGGCAGCGAAGATGGAATAGGCAATGGCAGATGGAATGGTTCTATTACAGGATGGCCAGGAACAGCGTGTGGAACTTGGACTGCAGCAGATCAAGTGTAGAGAAGACGAAATGGGAGAAGAGGGGGGCAGAAGGGATTTGGAGCTGCTTTTCGTGATCCGTGATTCGTATTATTGTTATCTCTATTGGCTGTGGATCAGGACTACTGACTATTATTTTGATGCATAAGAGACTTATCTACGGATAGGTGTGCGGGTCTTCAGACGGTGACGATGATGACAATGGTGTAGAGGAGTACATTGTAAGGTGGATGATCGATACGATAAGAGACCATGTTCTTAGGAGACGACGTAACAAATATGTAAGAGACGAAACATGCAAAGCACCTTCTCTGCAAGATGGGTAAGATAAGGTTTCGACAGAAATGTTATTCGTGTGGGGGAGTGGATATTTTGTACGGTACGACACGGCAAAGCTCGATCCCGACAAGACTCAATTGAAGGTATACGGGAGTTCGTATTCGTACTCGTCTGCCCAGAGAAATGGAGGCAGTGATCTGTAGATATTTTGTATCAACTAGGGGTCTTGGAGAACCGGGGTACCAAGCTTTTGTAAGTTGTCTTCCATAGTTACGTATTTGAGGATGACAAGTTACTGAAACCCAATGCCTTTGGTAAGACAACCATAACGAGATTAACTGTTATGCCTTCCTCTACTCTCTATTTTGGGTAACTTCTATTTATACTTCCCACCTAGAACACACAAGACATCAAAAATATTCATCATAATTATTATAATATAAAACACATACTAGAATTAGAATTTGAACTAGAAAACAAAACTGTTTTGCATATTGCTTGGATACTCGTATTTCACAATTTTAAGCAGTTCGAATCAGATTTATTATACTACTGGTTAATTGCTGCAAGCTCTTTTGAATTATTCACTCAGAATCCAACTGACTCTCAAGCTGTGTGAAGAACTCCTTTCTTCTACGAATCTGTGATTTGCTGTGAACATCCAATAAATCGTCTTCTTGTGGGGTACCTAATTTCTTGTCCAGCTTCTCGTTCCAGATACCTCCAACGTTTGTAACACGCAAAGCCTTGTAGTCTGGCTGCGTCTTCTCCTCATCTTCAAGCCATATAGTCAAGTTCCTTAAAAAGATCTCGAAGTAAGTCGAAAATAATCCAAGATCTGCACTAGTACTGTAGATGATATGTGAAATCAAAGCCGTTGATAATCCAATCTTTTCCAATCTTTCAAACAAGCGAACAGCATCTGGTTCTCCACTCTTGACAACTTCATTCACCTTTGGTAACAATTCTCCGGAGTCCAACAGCTTATAGGCTCTCTTAGTCAACATGTCATCAAACGTGGTTGATTTGTCAATGTACTTGTATGTTACTGGTGCACCCTGAGTGTCAAGTTGCGTCTCTGCGGAGTCTTCCGGTTCTTCATCCTGAGTGGCCTGCGATTGTCCAAGGACTTGCAGGGCGGCATCTTCGAATACCTCAACAGAATCTGGAATGTCCACATCTCCGAGCTCAGTGTTTTCTTCCTCGTCATCATCCTCTCCGAGATCATTAACAAGCTTTGGTGGCTTGATTGGTTGCAAAGTATCGTCAATAAGAGAACTCTTAAGCTCACCAATTTCTTCATCCAAAGCACTGACATCATCCTCTCCCCGTACATTAGCTCCAACAAGATTACGAACTTGAACGTTACCAGTGTTCGTGGCATTGACTCTTACCAAAGGTTTAGCATCTCTGTTCTCCTTCTTGGAATCCTCGTAATACTGAATATACTCTTCAATGGTTCCATCAGTTATGAACTTACGGTAACGATCACGCCACGAGTGCAAGGTATGTTTTGGCTCTTTACGGTATAAGTCGTTAAAGAACGAGTATGGCAATATAATCTTGGTGTCCATCTGCTTACCGTAGTGCTTGAGGATATAGTCCTTAGCCTCGGTGACCAATAAATAGTCATCCTTTGCATCGTATTTGTTCTTCAAAGTTTCTGGGAATTCCGATAAGGACAATTTAATTTTTCTTCCTTCTTCGTCCTTCATTACTCTACCATTGTCATCCACTTTGTACACATACTCCAAATCTGGCTCTAAGTGCTTACGGAATCTACTTCTGACCGAATTTCCGGTGTGACCCTTAAGGATTTCTTCCTGTGCTAAGTCCAGGTAGAATCGGTGACTGTGTCTCAACTTTGGGTTCATTCTGACTTGTCTTAAGATGAACTCATCCTTTTCCTTAGTGAAACGGTTGTGACCTCTCACTCTACGAGGAGCCTGGATGTTTCCAGCTTCGTCACCGCCTTCTGGGCCAATTGGCAATTCTCCTGTAGCAGAAACTGCAGCAGCTGCGGCAGCGACATCTTCACTAACATACGAAGCAGCAGCAGCGGCAGCAGCAGCTGCCGTAACTCCAACAAGCACATCACCAGCACCTCTGTTCAAAAGGGAGGTATCGATGTGGAAATCATTGTGGAACGAGTATTTCGAGAAATCAAGTAATCTTCCGCTGGCAATGCAGTCGTCAATGTACTGCAAGTTGATGGTAGCCTTGTTCATAAGGGGAGAACGAGTCAAGTGCACATATGGATTGTTTCCACCACTGGCCTCTTGCTCCAAGAGAACACCACCGTTGTTGACGATCTGCTGCTGGTAGTGCAGTCTCAGTGGGTCTTGGGCCAGAATGAAGAACCTGATTGAGTTCCCTTCTGGGTAGGTGAACAAGGTACTCTTGTGGCGGTTAACACGAGTGTAGGGTGACTTCACTGGAGAACGAGCCAGAGAGCCCGAAGTCCTGGAGCCGGAATTGGATCCTTGCTGGAACGTCTCATCGAGATTGAGAGTCTGGAAACTCATGGTGCGCTGGTTTTTGGCTAACTAATGGGCTTGAATATCTACCCCAACTGTGCTATTTTGGGTCTCTGCTACACAATAAACACCAGTCACTATGGAATTGCAACTACTATCTGCTAAACAACACACAACAACGCTAATCAACTCCTGAAAACGAAGGAATTTTGCCGCTGCTACACAAATACGACCGTTTACGACCGTTTGTATCTTCTGTCAATGATTGCAGCCTACTACTGATTCGTGTTGCTGCGATTGCTAAAAAGGTTAGTACAGGATAGCCGCTGTTGTGGGAAGTGAGATGGATGGATGTTTGCGATGTTTTGATGTTTGGTCATGCTGTGCTGCGCACGACCACGGGGCGTGTGGGAGCACAATAGCGCAGAAGATCCGAACCGCAGTAGGGTTTTTTGAGATGTGGGAGTTTAGTCACGTGATATGACTACCATGCACGCCGAAGTACAATGGACCTGTACAATGGTGTTTACAAATGTGGGATTGCAAGGGGAAAGGGTCGTGCGCGCACAGGGAGAAGCGGTTAAGTTGCGGATGAGTTGCGTTGGGGTTGCGATTATGTTGCGATTGCGCTGCGGGTTGCAAAAAGATTATAGAAAAGGGAGCCAGCGTAATGGGGTAGGATAACCGTGGAACGCAATAGCGATTAATAATTCAGCAAGATAAAGGCCAAACAAGCTGGGAAAGAGCAAATTCAAGCGAGACATCTTGAGCAAAGTAGAGATCCTGTTAGGTATCTCACGGAATAGATCTAGTTTTTTACGGTACCATCTGGGTTGTTCTCAGGTTTTACATATATCCATATATTGGCAACTGCGAGATCTCTCATACGAAAAACAGCCTTTGACCAAAATTTAGCTTATTGAACGAAATGTAAATAGGACACGAGAACCAAAAATACCGTACTGCCCTTTGCAATTTAGACGACGGTCATACACGTATACAATGTCTCCAACAAAGAGCTGAAGAAGTACTGCTTGAACAGAAATATGGCTATTTAACCAAAACAATTGTAGATATCTCTGTCATTACGTCGTGGCTTTGATTACACTCCCCCTAACCAATAACTGATTAGTAGGTAATTGGAAAGAACACAAATTCGCCATTCTTATTCTCAACATATTTTGCAACCGCTGTCTAACACTACATTAAATCGAATTTAAGCACCAGGCCTGTACTGCTATACTCTACGATTACCTCAAATTCCTGAGAAATGCCATCGTAGAAGCTCCTGTAATATTTAACCAATAGACCTCACCGATTTCCTTATCCACTCCTGTAGCAACCCTTTCAGTAACTTGAAACGACAACTACATTCTTTACAAAAGATGTATACATTAAAATACAAGAACTAAACATTTACCGTTACTAACAACCCCTAAAGTAATATTCTCTATTTTACTCTGGCTAACCAGCACAATCTCAACGGTACTGCCTTGACCACAAATCAGACCCAGCACCTCGAGTCGAACTCTGAACGCATCCTCATCATTGTTCTCCTGCCAATGATTAACGTTTTCTCAGTCAAAGTTTAGTATATTGTATTCCTAATTGGTTCTTTATAGTGTAGATACTTCAAGCTAATTAAGACATGGTCCAGATTTGGTCTTAACCAGACCCAACCAAAACTGGCCACTAAAAAAATTTGTAAAAAAAACCACCAACCAAAACAAAAAGCACAGCAGTAACGACAACACCGAAATTTCCTAGATCCTAATTAATAAATAATGAAATATCAAGCAATCATAAAGTGAAGAGAGACGAAGATGAATAGGGGGCACGAACAGTGGCATTGGTTCGACTTTCGCAAGATCGATACCCTTGAGAACTGGCGATCACTTGATAAACGAGTACTTGCTCCAGTTACCCAAAAGAGCCACGGAATAGAGTTTTCATTTTGATAGGTGAATGAAAGGTTGAAAGTCTTCTAAGAATAAACTTTTGCTTGGATTTCAATAATTCAATTGAATTCAAATGTTTTATTTTCGAATAGGTTCCGGTGGTCTTCAAGGCAATCGGACCGATTACTCGCGCTTTACGTCAAGTTGCATCCATCCAAGGATTCAATATTACAGTCTTACAATAAGTAGTAGTCCCCAATGAGACCGACCACAGCGATGAAGAAGCTGACACCAGAAATGGCGGAGCCTAGAGCATAGGATGACTTGACACCCTCCAACTGGTTGATAAATTCCTTCTTGGTCAATGCACTTTCCACTTCATCGGCGACGGTAAGCTCATGCTCTCTGTCT
Organism: Scheffersomyces insectosa; assembly: GCA_030572575.1. NCBI lineage: Eukaryota > Fungi > Ascomycota > Pichiomycetes > Serinales > Debaryomycetaceae > Scheffersomyces > Scheffersomyces insectosa. The sequence continues at coordinate 23,842 of JAJMAO010000096.1, forward strand.
TCTTCAGGTTGTATACTCTCGATACTCTCGATCTGAGGCGAACCAGGGACCGAAGCGTTAGGAGTAGACGTTGTCGAGGTGGTTGCAGACTCGTCAGAGATGTGAATATAGGACTTACCCAATCCGTCGTCTTCTTCCTGTTCAACAGCCTCTACTGGAACAACGGGTACTTCCTTGACTTCTTTCTGAGCCTTAAGCTGCTCTTTTGTATTTGGAGGATAGTCGTTATCTATGCTGAGCAACTTCTGTTCGTGAGCATATGCCTTGTAGTAGAGACCGGCGATGGTCAATGGTCCTCCAAGAGCAGCGTAGATAAGATAAGGGTGCTTTCCACTGGGTGGAGCAGACGTGAATGCGAGGGTGAACAACACCGAAGCCAACGAGCCAAACACCACATTGGATATTCTCGAGGTGGAGATCAACGTCTTGACCTTAGTCACATATTCACGGATGGTGGCGGACGTTGAGCCCGATGCCAGGACCGAGAACTGGCGCGATAAGTCATTGATAAGGAGCGGGATCGACTCGATGGCTTGGTATGTCAACGAGCCACTGAGGAGGCCTAAGGAGGCCACACCGACGAACTTCACGGCAGCGATACAGGTTCCCATGATGAGAAGGCGAAACTGTATGTGATGGCGTTTGGATGGGTTTGAGTGTGTAATTGACTGATTGAGCCGGAGAACACTGGATTTCTAGCGACAGCAACGGAGGGCGATGCTGGGAGAGCTAACTGGGCTGTTGATTACTTCAACTTAAGCGATTCTTGGCGGCAAAGGCAAAGAATTGGACTAGTTATCCGAAGACTAATCCCAATACTACGACACGATTGCGACTGGTAACAATATGAACACTATCACGATATCACGGTGAGTTTTCGTTCAATTGCGGTGAAAATCACGGGACGGGTTCTACTCGATGGAGCGTTCTCAACTATCGAACTTCTGGCGTGTGTTTCCTATGAAAACAACCACCTATGTCTAGACATAGCAAAAGAACTCCTTTAGCTAATCTATTTACGGTGCACTTCACAACCCGAACTTTGTTAGTGCGAGCGTGCGAGAATCCTGTTTGTATGACTTCTTTTGTGTGGTGGTGTGTGCAGGGAGAGGTGGGGAGGGTTAGTGAGGGCAGGGAGAGGGCTAGTGCAAGAGATAGGGTAGAGCATTTGGGGTCAGGGGTGGAGAGAATTGGGGAAAATGGTGAGGTTAGGATGGGATTCGTGGACAGATGTGAACCAGTGCTTTAAATTGGCAATTTTGCCCGTTTTTTGGGTGAAATCCCGGGACTCCATTGCTCAGTTCCAGGTTTTATCAGCCCTGGACTCTCACTACCGTTCTAGGGGATGGAGCGTTCCAGGACGGGGCAAATCGCAAGGAAACAAGCGGGTCGTGCACGGAGCCACAAAAATAAGCCTACAAGTGCACACAGTTGCCACCATCTAGCGATAGCGTAGCGGGCAGACGTCGCAGTGGTGCGGGACGGTGGTATCGGCGATATAGAGATTGCGATGGAAATAGGGATGGGACCGGGATCGAGATGGATTCGGGGACAGAGTGGGCCCGATGGGCGAGTACACGGGTTTACAACGTCGTAGAAGAAGAAACCATCATGAATCACCAGAATTAAGGGATTGCCACTCCTCCCTCCGTAATCTCTGAATCCGGGGTAAAATGCTCGCAGCGGTACGGAACGAATCAAGCTTTTGTCGCCATTTCAGGTGTATCGGTAATGCAAAACGGCGGATGATCGCCATTGGCTGGGGATGATTAGTAGCCTTGAGTGTTGCAGCATTGAATCTACGAGACGGGGATAGGGGTAGAGGGAGATTGATGGGCTCATGGGTGTTTCTGTAAAGATATGTTGGCAGGTTATAATAGTAGTAATAAATAGTACGACGCGTAGGGCTAGCAATGAATCCGGTTATAGCTGGAAACGGTCTTATCGGCGATGGCGATGACCACGGAAGAATTCCTATTGAGCAAATATTTATTGTACATATTACACACCTCGATGATGAAGGGAACGACAATAGCAAGAGTGAAAGATAACGGCAATAAAACGAGACTACCGAGAGTCAGTACGGTGATAACGACAGTAGCAAAGAAGAGCCCCCCACAGCGTTGGATCAGTGGGAATATTCTCCACACAAACCTTCGGAATAGCGACCCTTCTCCCATCAGTTATCTAACGTCTCACTATCTCTCTCAGTAACTCTTAGTAATTCTCACTATCTCTCTCAGTTACCCCCAGTAACTCTCGCTACCTCCCACTAATTCCCTCAGTAAATCTCACCAAGTCCCGCTAACTCTACCACCAATTTCCTCGATATCACTATTTCCGTTTCGGGACAAGTGCTGCTGGTCATGAAATAGCAAACTTATCATCTATTGGGACGGTGTAGTCGATGTAACTTGTGGATAGACAGTCTGGAGCTCTGTCTTCCCCCGGGAATAACTCAAGAACCGTAATTACGAGACGTGACGGAATTTCCCGAATTAGACGTAAAGGATAATAACCGGAGTGGTTGGTGCAAATATGTCATTTTATGACAGGAGCTCTCGTAGACGTAGACGTACGAATACTGATTTTGCAATGCTATGAATACCATTTCTCTACTTCGTTGTCTTTGCTACCGACTCTTTCACTTAGGAATATCCTCAAACATGCTTTATTGATTCCTTGAAATGAGATCGTACATTGCTGACCCCACTCTCGTACACTTCCACTACAACGGCTTTCTGACATCTCTATTCATATCTCTATTATCTATACAGCGGGCTACAAATTCACATATCAAGACAACCAGTCAGGTACCTTAGCAGGATCTATGGCAATAGAATCGATATCAAAGCTCTCAATAAGCAACTCAACCATGATTCTGCCTCCTCTGGCACCCGTGAACCGTCTATATTCCTCTGAAACACTCGCCAAGTTCCATCCTTGCAACCTTCTGAGACATCCTATCACCGTTCCCGTTCTATGTCTTCCCATACCGCAGCATACCAATAGAGGGTAGTTGTCACCATCCACAATCAATTCTAACGCCTTCTTGATCGTACGTTCGTTCAATGCGTCCCACGGATTCACTATTATCCCCTGGTTCGTGCTGTAGTTCTCGTAGTTATTGAACTCATTTATTATACCGACAAACTCGATATTTATTCCGAAGTCGTTGCAGAACTCGAGGAAGTCGTCTTGTGGCTCCTCACTGGCCAACCAAAGAATGGTTTTCAAGTTCAACTCCTTCAAGAACGACTGATTTATGATCGAAGGTTGCCCAGATCTGTACAATTGTCTCTCCACAGGGCAGAAGTTCAACGGAGGAATGATACGTAACGTTGGTGGTCTTGATATCTTCCTTACCTTACTTTCGCCGTTTGGATCCGTTGGTCCATGGGAGCCATTGGCATCGATGTGTTCTTCGTTATGGGTGCTGTTCGCTATCAAAGCGTTTCGCTCCGAGATGATCGAGCTTTCGAACCCAAGCGGGCTTTCTTGCGATGGGTTTGACCGTACTTCCATTATCGGTTTCTATCGGATTCAGCGGATTCCACGAATTCTATCGATGATCCAATACTGCTATTTGACACCACTCAAAGTCCACCAATAACTGGCTAAACGTGCTATAAACTACGCTGAAAATGCTCTGTTCAACGGCTTTTCCGACAGAGTACAGATTCCCAACTTCAACAGCTTATATCTTCTGAGATAAGCCAGTAATCCTATAAAGAAGCCAGAACCCTTCTCTCGGTATGACTTTTGCCCGTTCTGTTTTTCTGGATTTTGATATTCGTGCCTGGTGTGAGTACTGCGGGTTGGATGTTTGTGTGTCAGTAAGCCGTCGCCCAACGGTCTCCCTAAGTTTTAGTGAGCGTGGGGAGGAATTGTGATGGTGAGTTGCAGTTCTCTCGGTACGTTGGTAGTTTGTAGGCTGTGACGTGGAATTGAGCGAATGTGTGGGCAGATGGAAAGGGGGCATTTGCAGTGAATGTGGGAGAAAGTCCCAAATTCTAGTCAGATGTGAAGAGGAGGAGTGCCGGTAATTGTTCTCGGGCCTGAGGGCTAAGGAGAAATGTGAATAACCGCTAATTCTTTCAGAAGCGTTAATGAGAGAATCGCTAATTCCGATAAGGGGAGCATCGCTAATTCCTAAGAAACGTTGAGGAGAGCATGATGTCATTGTCGCTCGGGAAATCTTCGTTCTGCTAGTGAGAGATTTATAGCCAGATAATGGATGGGGTGAAGGTTACGGTAGTGACATGGATTAGGTGGAGAGGAAGGAAGAAGTACTAGAAAGGGCACCCAAAGTATATACATTATTTCCTATTATTACAATTGGATTGTTAAGTCTAATCTTCATTGCATTTTACAGTATTTCAATGACTTTCACTAGCAATTCTCTCTACCTACCAGCCGCATGGAACCTCTCCCTACCGGTGTGGTGCACACTGCGGCTACAGAAAATGGCGAGAACTTCCCACGAAATTTAGCGAGAACTTAAAGCGAGCCGTTGATGGGGGCTTATGGCGATTAGGGAGGATTTTGCAACTTTGCAATTTTGCAATCAATGATTTTGTCAGAGTGAAGGCAGAGTACTACAATAGGGACATATGGATGAATATTAGTGTATCCTACAGACTACGCTTTCAATTCCGGTTATTACTTCATTAATTGTGTATTATGCATAATAGTATTCCTGGTAAACCCGACTTGGTATCGGTGGTGATAAACGTATATCAATGGCTTTGGTAATGCGGGAAATGTAAATAAAAACGGCAGTAACTCCTAGACCATTTCTTTTCGACTGTGCATAAGGGGTTTCACGCCGTTCATTTCTTCAAGCCAACGGCGAAGCTACTCTCAAGGTATTCATGGTATGTAACATTTCCCTCCGTCTACTTATTGGGTACCTTTCCCTTTTGTCTTTTAGGACTCAGCCTTTACTGGGCTTTCAAATCATCCTTGGCCTCTACTCGGCGGTCACTTCCCGTCAGAGAAGTCGAGCTCTTGCTGTCCATTGTCTTCACCTCGTTAACAAAAGGATGCTTCAATGCCTCTTGAGGTGTGAGTCTCTCAAGCGGATTCAAGTTGAGTACCTTCGTCAAGAAGTCAATTAAAAGCAAACGCTCCTGACACTCTCTCTCGATCATAGAGTTTGTCATCTTCTTAGAGGGAAGCTTATAGTTAAGGATGATATCTTTCAACAAGCGGTGCTTGAAATAGTTCTTATTTGGTTGCTCTTTCTTAGGATGGTCATCCTTGGACTTTGAAGTCTCCAAGAAATGAACGTATTCATCATGAGTCTTCACCTGGAAAGTACCTCTGGCTTCTCCAGGTTGTGCTGGGATCTTCTTGAAGAAGTTCATCGAGTTTCTGCCTACTTCAAGCATATGGCGTGGAGGTAAACCCAACATATCAACGACTTTCCAAATTTGATTGTATTCAGATGTTCCTGGGAACATGGGCAAACCCAAGAAGAGTTCTCCCACTATGCACCCCAATGACCACATGTCAATGGACTCAGTATATGGAAGACCTAATATGACTTCTGGAGATCTGTAGAAACGTGATTGAATGTAGGTATAGATTGTCTGCCTTGTAAAGCAAGCCGATCCAAAGTCTATAACTTTTATATCTGGTTTGTCTGGCTGACATAGTAGAATGTTCTCCGGTTTTAGATCACAATGAATCATCTGGAATCCCTTCAATTGTGCCATGGCTTCCAAAAGCTGTCTCGTAAGCAACTTCACGAGCTTCATATTGAGTCCTTGGAATTGGTTCTGCTTGATAAGCTCGTATAAGTTCGAAGCTAGCAACTCAAATACCAAGCAGAGATGTTCTTTGTGCATGAAGGTGTCGAGAAGCCGTATGAAGTTCTTGCCATCACTGTTGGCATTCAAAAACTCCAAAAGTCTGACTTCCGTCAATGACTGGTTCATATAAGCAGGTTTCGACTTGATGACTTTAACGGCGCAGACACTCTGGTTGGCCAAGTTCTGGCATTTCACCACCTGACCAAACGTACCGGAACCAAGTAGATCAAGAACCATATACTTTCTTCCCTCCTCAGTGCCTAAAATGTCGTTGACATAAAGAATGTAGTCGCTATCTTCGTTATCGTAGCCATTGTTGAATTTAGGATCCAGGGGCTTTGTTAATACTCTCTTGGGGTTGGTCAGTTTCGAGTATTGGAACTTTCTTGGTTGACAGATACTGTAGCTTTCTGTTAAATACACAGAAAGAGCATTTACCGGCGAGATATGGATGGAATTCACCGAGCAACGTCTGTATTTAGGCTGGTGGTGGATCTTGGGTTTGAGATCGAGTTTGTTGTACACTTTGGTAGCCTTTGGAGCGGGTCTTCTACGATTCACACCGCTTAACTTCTGGCTTTGAAGCGCCTGCTGGTACTGTTGGAACTGAACGATCAGCAGCGACCGTCCGACTCGTTCTGGAGGAACGTAGTAACCTCCGGGTCTTTCTCCCGAGGGAGCTTGTCTGAAGTTCAGCACACCAACCGAAGACCTGCGGTTCACTCCTGCTAGCGAAGGAGCGTTATTCGGAATGTACTGGTTCTGATAATTGACATTTGGTCCTTGGCCCGATGGAGCAAAGGACGAGTTGTACGAATTATAGTACGTTCCGTCGACGGCTGCGGACAGCCTACGGTCGTTATTCATGGCATTGCTGCCCAAGCTGACTTCCTGGTTCGTGTAGTACTGGTTGAACGGGTTGTCCGCTCTTGTCGGCGGGTGAATGAACGGCACCGCATTGGACTGGTGTCTTTGGTCGTCGTATTCGTAGGTTGTTGGTAGCTGGTTGGCGAACAGCGCTCTTTTGGAGAGTTGTTGCTGCTGCAAAAGCGGGATTCCTTGGCCGTTGATGTGGGGCGGTGGACCTCCTTTCGTGGGCGACTGGGAGAGAGCTTGCTGGGCAAGAACACCCAGGCCCGGCTGGTTGGGCGAGTACCAAGGGTTACGAAAACCAGGCATATTGTGGTTCTTCTGGTGGAGAGCGTCGCCATTGACGGGGCTTTCTTGCGTGGGGGTGTTTCCTTGCGGCGGCGGAAGGTGCCACGAGCCGCCGATGGAGTTGTGGCGGTTGTAGTTGTAGTTGTAAGACATTGGGAAGCGGAGAACGGTGATACGGTAGTACGATCCGGATCAGAGTGGGAGCATCCGCGAGGAGGACGGGCTGAACTGGTATTTGGTAGTTGGTAACAGATAACTGGTAGTCGAATAACTGGTAGTTGATAATTGGTAATTGAACAACCGAATAACCGAATAATTGAACAACCGATCAACTGAACAACTGTATAACTCAATAACTCAAATACTCAACAACTGAATAATTGGTATCACTAAGAGCAAGAGGACGATTTGGATGAGGAAACCGACTAATTGGTAGTTGAAGAACTGAATAATTGGTAGCTGATAACTGAATAACTGATAACTTGTGACCCAATAACAGAATAATTGAATAATTGTATAACTCAATAACTGGTTATCACTACCACTAATGATGACTGCTCACTAACGCTATCACTAACTATAACACTATCACAATCAATATCACTATCACTGACAATAAAACTATCACACTGCCGCAGTCAATCTCTACCAAGGATTATCTACCTATCACTATCACTGTCAACTACTATCAATAACAACTTCTACCTCTCTACAACAATACCACCAAAAGAAGAAGACATCACTAAACAACTCCAACAACCACACCATCGCTACGAGTCGCCAGCCCGGCAGCGCGGTCGGATCTGCGCCGGGTTCTCCTCACCTCCAAAAAATTGGGTTTCCGGGGGGAATTGGGTCACGTGAGACAATGAAAAGTGGGTGAAAAATTGCCATTTTGCTGCGGCACGGGTGCTACATTTCCTCTGCGGCACGGGTCTGTTGGTGAGGAGACGGCCAAAGGCGTGGGTGAAAACTAGTGAAAGATGGATGAAAATTGCAGTTATTGAGCACGAAGAAGATGATGGATAGCCAGGAACGCCGATTATACCGACCGCCGCAAACGAAAGCTTTCATCACACGCAAATCCACACCCCGTCTTCTCCTATTCTCCAGCAAGGCAAGGGTCCCCAGAGATGGACTGACTTCCGGTGCGAGGTGTGAGTTCCGGCCTTCAGCTGCAGCTGCTGCATGGAACTGATAGTGAGAGACTTCAGAGAAGGGAAAGAAGGGATAGAAAAGGAGAGTTTTCGATGGAATTTGTTTGCACCGGAAGCTCTAGCAAAGTATTGATTGGTTTGTTTATCCAAATAACATTTTTCCAGTTCATTTATCTCCCCAAATGCCCTTCTGCTGGCGGTATTCCCCCAGTTTTCTGTGGAGAGGGAAAGTGGTGTTAGCCATTACGGTGTGCAGGCGCCCCCGGATTTTGAGGATTAGCAGTGGCATTAATTAAATGGAGGAGGGAGCAAGAGGAGGAGAGATGTTCACAGGAAAAGGTTGGTCCAAGGGGGAATAAAAATTGGAAGTGGTTAGGAGTGCCAATGGGATGTTTTTTGAATTTTCTGCAGCGAGATATAGGCGAATAAGCACACGGAACAATGGGGTATCTGTGGCTATCTTTGTCTTGACGTCTTCGTAGAGCCACCAAAATGCAACTTGGAGTGGCTTTACATAGATAGGGTGTGTGCAGGCTGGATGTTGCATTATATAAGGAATCATAAGATTATCAGTATTGTCAGAAAGTATTTCATGGTATTGTCGTTGATATATAGGTTAGGGTAAATTTCTAGATAGGGTGTAGCAATTGTAGAGGATTTAGCTGGTACACTTTTTAACGGAATTTATTTTGGGGAATGTCAATTGGAGGCTTACTTTGGGCATTGAGTTAGTATTGAAGGACGAATTTTTCAACTCTACTGGCCATTGCTTAAGCAAACGGGCAAACAAACGATGTCAAAAATGCAATTTAACTGTCTAGAGGAAGAAACCCACGATTTAGGAAAGATAAACATAGAAAACTCTAATATTGACAAATTTAGTAGGTCAAATATTTTGTGAATTATCTCTTGGGTGCCTCCCTCCTTGTTAAATATAGGCATTCCAAATATGCTTGATAATTGCTGTGCCGGGTCACGAAATACTTCATTCCTTTCGTCTTCTCTGCTCTTTTATTAAGACTACTTACTGCCAGTACTTTGAATATTTTGACTCATCCATCTATCTTCATCTCTGTAGGGTTCCAAAGGCATCTTTGCACCAGAAGGACCCCAATGCATGTTGCCTACTCTAAAAAAATAGATTAACTCCTCGAGAGTCACTCTGAACAGATAGCACACGGTTATCACCGCAATATACATAGAAAGAACAAGTTCTAAGTAACGCCAAAAGAAGTAACTTGAAGCCGCTTGTGTCAAATGGGTGCAAATTCCAGTCATTTATTTTTTGAAAAGCCCATACCGCAGCAGTACATTTATGGAACATATCACCGTAGTCAGTATTAGAGTAAGGGAAAGGTAGATATCTAAGGGATTGTAGTAGGAAAGAAGTAGCAGACTTCCTGGAAGTGTATTTAAAACGTCAAATACTAAATATTTGACACCACTCTTCTTCTTCTATTCTTTAATTTTGGTGAGACGTTATTAATTCATTTTATTGAAACTCCTCTGTTTCGCCAATTCTTGGTTCAGCATTCTGGGGGACACTATCCCCTTTCTTTTCATGTTCATCTACGAGCTCCCTTGTGAAAATTAGACTTTCTTTCCTGTTCCCATGGTTGGGCAGGCTTCTCACCAAAATAAGACTTACCCTTTGAGGAAGATGTCACACCGCAATGCTATTAAGACTACTTCAGACTACAGGGCTTCCTACGACGGCCATAACCATTAACGAAAGATCTGTAATATTAATATACAATAGAAGAATATCTAGTAGCTAGAAATGAAAGAATAGCGGCGTAAAAACTTGAGCACTCATGAAGATCTGGATCCTGGTATGTTTAATGATGAGATCCACTATATAATTGACGGTGGTCTATGTGCAAAGGTATGTACAAGATGATAATTAGCCCACGTACCGTATTCGTGATTGAAGACCATTATAAATATGAGAATGAGTTTCTGTGTTCTATGCTTAAGCAGCCAACTTTGGTTGCTCGTCTGGGTAGATTGGGGCCATTTGTGGTTGGGCTCCCATTCTGGACATCATCATACCAACACCCTCGAAAACACCCAATAAACAGGCACATGTGATGGCCGAGTTTCTGGTGTGTCTCCAACCACCTCTGATGGCCAAAGCACCACCGGTGAAGAAACCAGCAATGACGGCGTTCCAAGCATCTTCTCTCTTTCTGACGGCCTTGACGGTACAATCGAAGGTGGAGAACAAACCACCCCAGACACCGAAATTACCACCAACGACAGGGGCTCTGGCCTTGATGGCAGAGATGGAACCGTATCCTCTTTCTCCGTATGGAGAGTTACGGAATCCCTTGATTCCGTGCCAGACACATCCACCGATGACACCCATAGCAAAGGCACCACCGAAATCGTTCAAAATCACGAGTGGACAAGGGTCTCTTGTGTGGTCAGCAGACATGATGTGTACTATGTATTATGTATAAGAAGAAACTACAGAAATGTGTTCAACACCTGAACTTCATCCAGTCAATCCATACAATTATGGTGGCTAATTAAATCTTTTCTGAATTTTTGATTAAAATTTTCCAGTAGGGAAAATACGCTTGGTGCGGGTACATTTCAGGCTTAAGAAATTGGATGTGTGCGCATAGTGCGCTTTTAGTGCGTAGTGCGCCATGTTAGCAGAGCTTAATATAGCGAGTGGAGCAGTCTCACGCAGTATAGGAAGGTAGAACGCATAGAGGTGCTTTGATGGAATGAGTAGAGCAAGAATGCGTAGTATATGGCATATAGAAGTACAAAATATATGAATATGTAGTATATAACTATTGAAAACGAGGAATTCTTAATATTCAAATGGACATATATATACCATAGGTTCCGTTAATTCCCTTCTTCTCTTCGAGAAATATCGTTTCCTGACTACTGACTCACTCGGCTCGGGTACAGTGACGCAGAAAATGAATATTTTGTCGCTTGCTGCAGGTGTCACAGCTGTCTTTTTGCAGCTAGTCCTAGCTGACGTTCTTTTGGAAACACCGGGCTCGGGCATCGCCTATATCTCCTACAAAAAGCCGTTGAATGTGACGGTCAAGTGGCTGGAATCCAGCATCAAGCCGCTACTCTCCGAGATGCGAAACTTCACCTTTGCTCTATGCACTGGGCCCAATGAAAACATCAAATCCCTCCAGCTGTTGGGTAAGGGTATAAAGCCCTCTGAGTTGAAGGACGGCTCTACCAACAGGTTCGTAGCCATAATTAAAAACACCACGGAATTGGAAGACGGGGCATATTATATCCAGGTGGTCTCCGTAGGTGACAAATTCTACACCATCCATTATACCAACAGGTTTTACATTCAGCTGAGCAATGAGACTGAAGCTGATATGGATGCGTTGAGCGCAGTTTCACCTCCTGCTTTGACCATGTTTTTGGACCAGAAGTCTCTGGCTCTACCTGAAATAAAGTCAGAGTACTTTAAGGTCCCATATATGCTTCAATCTGGTACAATCAGATACGCTCCAATGCAACAAATACCCCCGCAAACTGTGACGGGGAGATGGGCCCACCCAACGTCCCTAACTTCTAAATGGCGTGGACCAAAGTACACCAAAGTAGGTGGCTACGGAGGAGGAAAGCTACACACACCTTTAGTAGCATACACTATCACACAGCCAGCAACATATTCTCAACGCACAGTTAGAAATACTTTACCCCCAGCTCCAGGTCCTACAACGTTCTATGACCCTGCTCAGAGAATCAAAACACCAACCCAGCCAAAGTCCAGCTTAATCTCATAGTTTTGATTTATTATTTACAGCCTACTCTAGAATCTCTATTAAACACCTAATCCAATATATAAAATTGTTCATGAAAGAAAAATATCAATCACTTGTTTCGAAAAGAACTTCCGTTTCACTTTCCGTTGATAGTTCGTTACTATCAGACGACTCCAAGGGAATCTGCCTTTGATTTTTCAGTGAGCTTTCCTTCTGTGTAGACGATTGCTCATTCAACGTAGAAATATCTCCCTCATCTTCGTATTCCTCATTTTTCTTATGCTTCTCATGCTTTTCCTGTGAAGGTCCTTCTTTCTGTTCATCTTCACCTAAGTCTTCCGATAGAGGGGCATAGCCTTTCTTATTGCTTTTATCTTTATCCACAATGGTAGAGGCACCGTCGAACTCATCATCTTCATCATCTTCATCATCCACACCGATTACGAAAGAATCAGTGATGTCGAAGTCCACTCTTCTCGCAGACTCAAGATTATGAAGTTCGAAGTAATCGGTATCCAATTGTGGTCCTTCAAAGCTAGTAACTCCCCAGAGTTTGTACCCGAGAGCCGCAAATCCAAAAAATCCACAAATGACAACTATTGCGTAGTTCATCGATCTCCACGTTAAATTGTTGATCACAGGCGGGAGACAAAGAATAACAAACAGGATAATGACCCAGAAGACGGATAAAAAGTTGATCAACCAACCTAATCTCCTCAACCTGAATACGGCACCTTTGATTTTACGTCTCTTATTCAACATCAAGCAGAATATGGGAATACCGTTTGCCAAAGCCAAGGAGACCACAGAAGCTCCCATGAAAGCATTGAAAGCTGATGTGGAAATCAACGACAAAAGCGAAAGAACGGCACAGACAGACATGGACAAAAACAAGGCGTTCTTGGGAATAGTAGACTCCTCCACCGAGTCAACTGCTATCCAGTAGTTTTTGAATGGAAGACCACCATCACGAGCAAATGCATAAGTTGTTCTTGAGGCAGTGGTGAGTGAACCGATAGCTTGGAAGAGGACGGTACCGATCAAAAGGATGACAAGCAAGAACGATACAATGTATGATTCGGTTGCCAATTTGAATACCAAGTCTATAGGCATAATTTCTGGCGTCTGGTCCAACAATAATGATAACTCTGGTAAGATTGTAAGGATTGGAATAATGAAAATGAGTCCAGTGACTGTTGAGATCAGGATAGCACTAAGTGCACCTTTTGCCATGTTTCTTTCAGGGTTCTTCACTTCATCTGTCATTGAAAACAACATACCGTAACCGGTGAGTGTGAATGAAGAACTTTGAAGACCGACCATAAATGCCAAGGCATCTGGCCAACCCGAACGCGAATTATCGAAGTTGGTCAAGATCTGTTTAATTGAGTTAGTTCTTTTGGCGAAGAAGATCAAGAGGAAGTCTATAGCAAGAACGGTGTAGATGGTCCACACTATACACATCTTGTTGATTTTCTCCAAATGCTTCGAGAACTTGAAGTTGATAAACCCGCAAATAGCTAGCAAGACGAAATAAATGCCCAAGACAAGAAAGATGTCCTCTTTGTAGTATACATCCTTCAATCCAAAGATCGAGAGAATGAATTGGGCGCCAGCAAACATGATACTGACGACATAAGTCCAGTTTCCAATCAACAAAAACCACCCGGTGATCCATGAACTCACCAACGAGTACTTCTCGTTACTCAAAAGGGCACTGAAATGGTAGACACCACCGGCAGTAGGGTACTTGGAGATGATTTCGCTCAAACTTAGCACCACACAAATGGAGAAGAAGGCGACTACAAGCCACCCGTATAAGATCGTGACGTTACCTCCGTCCATCAACGAGATCCATAGAGTAGACGAGAGTCCGAATGGTACACCCATCACGGAAAACCCCAAACCAATCACTGAAGTCACCGTCAACTTTCTCTCAAGGTCCTGTTTATATTTGAAATGCTCGACCCGTTCCACGCCGTCATCATCAGCCTCATCTAGGAGCGAGTTGAGCAAGCGAACTGGAGCCGAAGACCCTATATCACTGATCATTTGTGCCGAGTATGACGGCGGAGCCGTCTCTGGTGTTCCGGAGTGATCGTCACTCGCTAGACCACCAACATCTGAGTGTGTTTGGGTGGTCTCTGCGCCTGAAGTTGCAGATTCCACAGGAACCGAACCTGGCGGTATTGTTCCTGGCATTATCTACACCAAAATGTATACTTTTTCACTACAAGTCCGTAAAGAATGGCTATACTTCAAATCAATTGGATTCAAGAAATCTGAAAATTGATTTTTTCTGATCGCTTCGGCCCGGTTTTTAGGGGGTAATTGGGGGTTGTGAGAGATGACGTGAACCGGGCTTATCTAAACGATCAGTGGATGTGAATAGGTTGGAGATGGCTACGAATGAAGCTGGAGGTGAAGATGAAGAATGAATGTTTGGAAAGAGAGAAAGATATGTAGCAGTACATTGACGTGTGCTGTAGATAATTCTTGTAAAAGTGCCATTCTAGGGAATATGGTATGGGAAGTAATATGAAAAATTCGGAGACGATAGACGGTACAAATCTCATATTGAGCAAATTATTCTTAAGAAAGTAAATGAAAATAGCAAAAATATACAGCTGTGGTAAATGGACATGATATGCTCTATCCAGCTGCAATCAATGGAAATATTTCTGGTATTGCTCGAAATCACGAAAATCGTAGACAAATATCGTTTACTCATAAAAAGAGGGCCAATACAAAAGCCCACGTTCAAGATGGCTTGATTACGATGCTGTCACATTGCCAAATTCCCGTATGTCTACGTTAGTAGATAATCAAGAATGTACTGAAGGCTCTTATTTGATAATATGAGGCTCTCTACAGTGAAGCATAGAATACTCTCTTATTCTATATTACATGCATTGACTATAACTTCCTATTATCTTCTTATTTTATGCTCCCTTCTATCTCCTAGAAGTCAAAGTCACTGTCGTTCTCATCCTCTACATCCTCCGGTTCCGCTGGTGTGAACACCGGTAAACTTATGCTCTCACTTGTTTTGACATGAATGGTTCCAAGGTTGTCCACGCTCTTCAAAACTCCTCCTACGGGCCTGAATCTCTCTTCTACCAAATATTGTATCACGTCATCTATGTTCTGCAATATGTGCTTAATTTCCCAGTTGGTGAAACCGACCTTGATGAACAAGCAGTTTCCCTTGTCGCTTGGCATGTAGCTAGTGTTTCCTACGATAGACTTCATTTGACTCTTGACGTACTTTGGTTCACATCTGTCGTCCTTTAACTTGCCCGATTTCTTCCCTACTGTCAACACGGCATTTCTGTCTGGTTTGGCCATCTGTACCATGTATGGAATCTTCTTATTCTTGAGGTAAAACTGGGATCCTAAGATTCCAGGGAGGAACTTATGCACTCTATTGTCTGCTACTACGATATCAAACTCCTTGAATAGCTTGTAAACCTTTCTGGGATCTTTGGCCATGGATTTGAGCTTCGTCAATGTGTATATTTGGTTGAAAACATCTTCTGTGGGCGAGTCTTTCTCGGTCAAAGCGTTTCTGTATGGGGTGGAAGGGTCTTTGGTAACCAACAAGACTGACTTGTTCTCGAGTTTATCGAGTTTATGACTGATGGGGACAATTCTAGGAGTGTAATCCTTACTTTTGACTATAGGTATTTTGATATTTATCACGAGGTTGATGGCAGTAGCCTCGTCTCCTTGTTCAGCTTGCACCTGGCTGATCAAAGCCTTTAACGACTTGTAGGCTGTCTTATAAGAGTTTTCTCCCAATGTAAAACGGTCTGACATTTTCAATAAAAAGCACGGCGTTATATATAGTCGAATTTATACCGAGCTTCCCTGTTCCTACAATACCACTGCTCTTGTGTGACCTCTACGTCTATACCCAAAGCACTATCTTTCCTCATCTTGTCTTACCAGAACTGAAAAATTGAGATGCTCATTGAAAAATAATTACGAGCAAAAACGTCAAAATGCAGCAGGCGCATCTTGAGAGTTTGTATGGGAAGAAATGGAGAGTGATGAAATGAGGGTAACTTTCAGGTTATTTAGTGATATGATGTTCTGTGAGTGTTAGTATGGTTCTCAATTGGTCTCAGACTTCTTTTGGATTGAATTGAGCAAAAAAATTGGGTTCTTTGTTGGAGATGTGTATTGTGTTTAATACCTTTGTCAAGTAAACTTTCTTTTTATGTATGTCTGTATTATCTATGTACAATGGATGTATTATGTACGTTCCAATGTACGAGAGGAGGTAATTGGTAATGAAGATAATGGAGAATAGAAGGAAGTAGATATTCTGTAGTGCTAATAGTTGTTCCAATTGTGAATATTAATGGAATTATTGTGATCCGCTGTAGACATAGCTACCATAAGTGCTCATCTTTTCTTCGTTTTTCCTCTAGAGCCAGTATAATCTTTTTATATATGAAGTGTCCGGGTCAACTTATAGAAATAACGACATATGAAGAAACAATATTCTACTAATTAAAGCGTCTCTGCTACATTCCAACTCTCAAGCCCAAGAGTGGACCTTTCACTACAGTTTCGTAACTCAAAAGTTCATAAAATTAAACATTATACTACAACAACTCTAAGGATTTAATCCCGAACTATCATGAATCATGGGCCGTGTCTAACAGCCCGTTAATATGCATAAATATCGATATGTATCTAGTCGCCCCGCAACGCCCGGATAACCGCCGGCCGTCTCATCATGTACTTGGTCCATTTGTACACTTCTGGGAACTCCACTTTCAAATTGATGCCAATACGGTCAACTACGTTGTTCCAGGGCACGAACGACAAGTCTGCGACCGTCGCACGATCTCCTACAAGCCACACTGGGTAATCAAAGTATCTAGACTGAGACAATGGTGTGGTACCAGCACTGTATGCTGCAGCATTCTCTACATCCAAATCCATGATCAATGCTTCTCTTCTTTCTGCAAGAGCCATCTCAATGACTCCGTATACTCTACGCACCTCGTCAGTGTATCTCTCTACGGCACTGGGAACGGGACACGAGTGGAAGTATCTGAAATGCAAGGCCTGGCCGATCATTGGTGCGTGACCAGATGTTTGGAAGAACAACCAAGACGAAATCTGAGACTGTTCAATCAAGTTATCAGACCATAAAGGACATTCGCCGTTTTCTTTGAGGAATTTGGATACCAAGTATAAAATAATGGCTCCAGATTCCCATATGGATGTATTTTCGTTGAAGTGGTCAATCAATGCAGGTACTCTGGCGTTTGGATTTATGGTGACGAACTCTGGGGCACGCTGCTCGCCGTTGTTGAAGTCGAGGAAAATGGTGTTGAAAGGAAGGTTAAGCTCGGATAATATGATGGCAACTTTGAATCCGTTGGGAGCAGATCTGTGGGAGAAGAGGGTGTAGCCTTCTGTTGGTTGGTTCTGGAAGAAATGGGTGATTCTCGACTGCTGCAGCGACGTAGCCTCGTTGTGCAATTGCTGTTGTAAGAGGTTCAAGTTGACCTCGTTTTGTTGTTGGTCGGAGAGGGTCACTGACTTCAACCCAGCGGAGAGGTTGGAGATGGTGTGTGGGTTATTTGAGTTATTTGGGTTAGGATTGTTGTTGTTAGACATTGTGAGATGAGAACGAATATGTTGAATGGTTTTAATGAGTTAATGGAGTCGTTCTGGGACTGTTCTGTTCGGGGTTTGCTTCGAGGAGGAGACAATAGGCTCTAGCCAAGGAAGGGAATGACTTGTAGTGCTGTGAATAAGATACGAAAGCTGCTCTTTCGACAACAGTTCGTTTGATATTGGTAATCGTCGACTTTCCAGTTGTTTCCAATACGAATTTCCGTGTAATGGTCGGGAGCACGGTCAATTTCTACGGCTGTTTCTGTCACCACGCTCAACTTCTACTGATACCAAAGATACCTGTAACAATCGAAAGGAGGATTCTGCTGAGATCGGCAAATCAATCGGCACTTCAACCCAGAAAAAACGCTTTTTGCTTTGCTATGTATACGCCTGGG
The DNA here is from genome assembly GCA_030572575.1 of Scheffersomyces insectosa. NCBI lineage: Eukaryota > Fungi > Ascomycota > Pichiomycetes > Serinales > Debaryomycetaceae > Scheffersomyces > Scheffersomyces insectosa. Next base: position 41,769 of record JAJMAO010000096.1, read on the forward strand.
CACACACGAACACCTTGCTTCGATTCTGCTGCCACTAATGTAACTTTTGCGACGACGGCACTGTGATGGAGACGAACTTACAACCAACTTGGTGTGTCGTAGTTAAGAGTTTGCCGTTTTTTTCGTTGTGGAATTTTGTCTGAGCGAGCCTGTTGGGCACGCGCACGACCGGGAAGTAGTGATGGCTGAATGGCAGGAGTGGTGGTGGTGGTGGTGGCGAGTTAGTGGCTTTGTTAGTGGGTTAGTGGTTAGTGGGTTAGCTTGTCGGTGGAGTGGGCGAGGTTGTGAGTGGGAGAGTTTGTGAGTTTATTGGTGGGTTTATAGTGAGGCTTATTAGAGAATGTGTCAAGAAAGATCGTTCGTGGAGCGGAAGCGAGAGACGTTAATAGTGTGAATTGTGGAGTGTTGTGGAATGTGCAATGTGCAATGTGCAATGTGGAATGTGGAATGTGTAATGTGGGCAATAGTTAATAGCAGAGAACTACGAATGTATACTCTAAAGATAGTGACTTCTGTGTCCTATGGTCTATATTGTATGTATTCCTACTACAGAGAATACATGGTTATGCCTATACAAATTGTTTAATATTGTTTAATACTAGAAGTTGTAATTCTATTTCATAGGCCATATGGACAGTGTTCAATTTCTCCTATATACTACATACTAGCTTGTTTAATATGTTAATTGTCACGGTGTGGTGGGGAACGGCACGGGTTCCGCTTAGCGGTGGTGGGGCCGATATCACAGCCAACAGTGGGAAAGTAGCTTGGCAGAAGAAGACGAAGCTAGCTATGAGTGAAGCACTGCCATTAACGTTTGTAGCACTACATGAGTAAAACAGCATCTTTAAGCGGAAACATAAAGCTATATAGACATAGTTTCCTGGCTATCGGTTGTTAAACCGTGACTACACGGGCACTATGCTAAACAGATTGAAATAGAACCCAAAATGGTATCTGGCTCCGAGGAGTGTGGCATTCACAGTTGTCTTGATGAATAGGAGCCATTGGAAGATTGGTGTAGAGATTCTATTAAGAGGAACTGTGTTGGTGAAAGCCCATTTGAACCTCTTCATAGCCAGTCTTGTAGATCGTGGGCCGATGGACCGCTAATCAGAATCGGTTACTGCCGAGAGATTCAGAGATTCGAGATTCGAGATTCAGAAGTCGGTGGTGGTTATGTGACGTTACTTTGTGTTTGGTGGTATGACGTAAACCGAGTGTAACGTGATAGCTTTTTAAACGACGGCTGGTGGCGTTTGTAAGTGCATTCCAATTGGTTATGGTGGTGGGGCAGTATTACTCTTTAATGAATGCAATTGCTCTTCTCTTATTTCATTTCTTCATTCCCAGCTCTGAACTGCTCTCTTCATCTGCTACAACATCCTTTTCTCTTTTCGTCTTTTCTTTCTGTTGAACATACAACTGCTCATCACCACCACCATTGCTTATCACACTACCATGCTACCATCACCACCATTACATCTGACACTAGCGTGCTACCATCTCATCTGAAAGCTCCTTGACTCAATACTTCACTTGAGATCTCCTGTCATTTGTCACTTCTATCTTCTTTCCTCCCACTCTTCCAGCGCGCTTTCAATTGCCTATCTCATCAGTGCGATAACAAGTGCGCTCGTTGTCTTTGTTCGTTCCTCTTTGTTGTCGTAATTCCGTTCGGTCTGTTATCATCATTAGATAATATTCCGTGATGTATTTATAGTCTTCTGCATCTCTGATTTCTGATTTCTGATTTCTGTTTTTCTTCGTTTCTTTGATTCTTTGATTCTTCATTTCTGTAATTGTGATTTCGATATTCGATATTCGTGCATCAGATACTCACTCTTCGTTGACTCTTACACACTTGTTGCTTATATTGGTGTCGTAGCTCTCTTGTGGCGTCGTTCTTGCCATTGGTTATTCCTCAAACTGTGATATCCACCCACCGTGATATCATTCAGCCCACTCCAACGGTACCCATTCCACATATAGAAACTTTTCATCTCCTTGCATCACACCGTCACACATCTCCACCGCCATGACTATCGACTCCACAGCTTCGGCTCATGCTGCGATCCTTGTCACAGATACGCCTATCAACTCCGTCACTGAAAAGTATGGTGATTTCGGTGACAACACAGCAGATCTACTCAAAGATTCGGTTTCAAACGACTCCACTGCTCCGTACCCAGTGGTCAAATACCAAGTAGCCTTCGAAGGACCAGAAGAATCCTACAGAGCCCAATTGGACCAAGCATACGAGAAAATATGCCATGGCATCGCCAATGGCCTCATAAAGGGCGTGATCTTGACCGGTTCAAGAAGCGACTCCTTTGCTACAGGCATCTTGTGGATTGACCGCTTGAACCAGTTCATCAAGGAGGTCCTTTTCAACTTGGAAAACTTCCCTATCGTAGGAATTTGCTTTGGGCACCAGATATTAGCGTTAAATCTCGGCTCGAAAGTCGGCCGTAACTTGCCTGAACACGGCTGGGAATGTGGAACTACGACCATCAACTTAAATACCGACATATTGAACATTAAGGACTCGCCTTTTACCGAGGCCTTGAAGAACGAAAACGGCGATAGCCTTGACCACTTGAATTTGGTGGAATTCCATCAGGACGTGGTATACGGACTTCCACCTCCAACCACTTCAACTTCCACAAAGTTTGCATCTATTGGGTCCACGGCTAAATGCGCCATTCAAGGCTTAATTACGGAGGAAGGACCTTTAAAAGTACTTACCTTCCAAGGACATCCGGAATTCACAACTCCCATTGCACTCGATCTCTTGAAAGTTGACCTTAAAAAGGGCCTTTTGACAGAGAATGAGTTTGATAAGTTCACATACCATACACAAAGCTTGAACAACCAAGGAAACGTGATAGGAAAGGTCATTGACGATTTCCTTAAAATTCACAACAAGAAACAGACTTGAATGTACATGAAGTGACCATGCCCTTTGCAAAAGATATATAAAGAAACTGGTAGCGTTAGAACCTTTTGACATTTCAAGACGTCGAAGTCTTAATATAATAATAGAATATAAATAATTGATATTGTATTTTTGATGCTATACAGAAGTTTTCAAACTTAGGTCTATACACATGGCATATCTGACGGACATTGATTCGATCAATACTTTTAATCATCCTCACTTTTATCTCTTGACCCTTAATCAAAAAACTTTTTAGTTGGCGAAACAATGGTAAAGCCCAGGAGTTTTCCACTCTTTGTATTGTGGCCGTTAACACTGGTTTGTCCGAAACTGTGATTCTGGCTATGACCAGATGGACTGGAAGTAGTAGAAGAATGGGCAATCACCGACTGATCTGAAGGATCGTCTCCTATAGTAACCGACTGTAATCTTCCACTCAATTTGTCGTTTATGAGCTTTGCATCTCTCAACCTCTTTTCGAGGGCACGCACTTTATCGTTGGCCAACCTTAACTCATAGTTATGGTTGTTAGTCAATTGGTTAACTACATCTCTGAGATCTTCTCTCTGGCTTCTCAAGACAGTTATCTCCTCTTGGGATTCGTCATAATGATCGTACTCATTACTTAGTAACGACAACAGCCTTGATCCCCTTGATCTATTGATTTCGGGAGCGCGATCAGCCTTTTTCTTGAGCTCTGGGATCACATTAAACTTCAAGTCTGCATTCTCATTCAACAAGTCGTTATACTTATCCATTAAATTCTGATCGTGGCTCTTTCTTTCACGCTCAAGTTCTTGAAGCCTATCTTCCAACTGGTTTACCAAGTCATTTTTGATAAGTAACTGCTTGTACAACTCCGTCTTCTCGTAGTTCAACTTAAGAGGGCTTGGTGTTTGTCCATGCTCCAGGAGCAATGCATGCTCTTCACTGATGAAACGGAGTCTTCTCTCTTTACTCAACCTCTCTTGCAAATCAGCAATTTGACTCAGTTTTCGAGAAATCTCACTGAGAAGGTTATCCTCGGGATTTGGAGAATTGACGTTTCCTTTGAGTCTATTTTCAAGAGCCAATTCCCGTTTAATCGAAGATGCAAGTTCAGTTGTCACAAGTTCAAGTTCCAAAAGCAAGTCATTGTTACAGTTCATGATGCTCAACTCATCTTTAGTGAACACGAGTGGTTTCTTCTGTTGGGGTGGAGCAATGACTGGAGTCATAGGAGAGTGTGGAGTACTATGGGTTGCCTGGGAAGTCGAAGATGACATACGGCGTTGTTGGGTACTAACAGTGGGCCCTCCAAATTGTTGACTGCTAACAGAACTGCCTCTCAGCTTACTGACTGGCGAAGGTGCGTCGTCTTCATAATTGCCGCTGCTTCTTTTGTTCGTTTTAGAGAGACGCTTGAAGATATTCATCGATTTGTTGGTTAAAGAGAAGTTTCTCGATGAACGCTTATCTTTTGCCTTGTTGTCCTTTACAATATCCTTTTGGGCTGGACTACCGGAGGAACGTGGTTCTTCACTGGTGACAACGTAATTATAGTTGTCGCTATTAATATCCTTCGTTGGGTGTGAGAACTTGCTCATATTGTTGCCTCTAGTAAAGTTATCGACGAGTGAGGAGTCCACTCCCGCATGTGGAGGTGGCACTGGAGCACTTTGGGAAGCACTACTGGCATTATTACTACTGTAGTTGCTACTATAGTTGTTACTATTAGTAGTTCTAGGAGTTGGCGGAGTAGAATCACGGTTGAGATCGGCGCTCTTACTAGTAGTTTGGCGCGATGCTGTCTCATCGTTGGCATATCTATCCCTGTCGATATATGGGTCAATGGAAGAATTGTACTGATCACCATGTGATGGAGACAGGTAAGTATCTCCAACATTTCTGGAGCCATAATCATCTCTGGTGTTACCAATTTTACGAAGATTCTCCCCACTGCCAGTCTTTCCACGCGTTGGGGTCAGCTCCTCGGGAAGTATACCAGATTGAAATTTATCAGCTGTGTTACTGCTGCTAATACTACTGGTATTATCACTTGATAAATTCTGTGATTCTAAGAACCGTGGTTTAGTAGGAGCCTCAAGTTGATCAAGGTTGCTCTCTGGAGTGAATTTTGGAGTTCCGACTTGCGAGGGTGATCTGAAATTGTTAAATGCTGTATTGGCCACCAAAGACTTAAGCGAGGCAGTTCTAGAAGTGCTCCCACCCAAGTTAGGTGAATTACTATAACCTTTACCACCACTGAACGGTGGTGAGAAGGTAGTGTCAGCGTTGTTAGTATGGTCTCTAGACTTGGTGAAATCAGGGGACCCCCTTTCTTTGATGTGACGATCTGGCGTAGAGATACTCTCGTCATCTTCATTTAGATCAATATCGTTATTTCTCTCCTTTGGCGAATTCCTATTGACGTAGCTTTCCTCCTCAAAAATAGTATCATCTTCACCTGGATTGTCTAGGCGAACATTGGGTGATGGTAAAATGCTTTTAGAAGGTGACGGAAAGATGGATTTTGTTGGCGTAGTCCTATTAGAGTTCCTAGCTGCTGCATATTGATTGTTACCGCTCTTGATTGGAGAGAAGTACGCGGAGGAATCCTTTGAAGAGATGTTACCATCCTTTAGTGGAGATGTAGCAGTGGTATTGCTGGGAGAGTAGAAATCTAAAGCAGTGTGAAACACATCCTTATTCGTAGTTGAGGAATAATTTGAAGCGGTAGCACCAATAGTTCTAAATTTTTCCGCGTTATTAAGCCTTCCTGACTCGTCTGTAGCATAATCATAACCCATTGATTCAGTAGTAGCAATCAGACGTCTGAGATTGAATTTTGGAGAACGATCTCCATTTTCAGAAGGACTTGTATTAATATCATCAAAATTTCCATGCATATGTTCCTGTAATGGAGTTTTGTCATCGTCATATGCCATGCCAACGTTCTCCTTATCTGAGACATCATTAAGGTCGATGCCATGCTCTTTTTCTTCGTCACTGTAGACTTCGGGTAAGGGGTGGGGCTCAAGCCCATCACGATAACGGACGGCGTCTTCTCCATCTTCATATTCTCCAACGTTAGGCTCAGATATACGGTGTGCTTCCTTGTGCTCAAATTGAACAGGCAAGTCAAAGCCGTCTCCTTCAAGGTAAGGTCCAGAATTTGAAGATTCCGGCAATTTTCTGGGCTTTTCGCTGACCTCTTCGTCGTTGTCCACTTCTTCCTCTTCCTCTTCCTCTTCCTCTTCCTCTTCTGGTTCCAATCGGTTAGTAAACACTGGTAGAGCCTTAGGGGTCACCTCATTGCTGAAAAGATTCAATTTTCTTAATCTCATCGAATTCGACTTTTTAATAGTCGATTTTCTCGAAAGAGATCTGGCATCATTGTCATTATCATTATCAAATCTGTAAATAGCCTCCTCTTCATCGTGAACTTTGTCAGAAATAACATTCCTGCTCTTACTGCCAAATTCTTCATCATAATCTTCATGGTCATCTTGATATTCCTCACCAGAGTACTTTTGGTCATAGTACGGGTCAACCTCTTCCCTTACCGAGCGGACTGGCGAAGATGCCGAAATAGGAGCGAGAGATGGGTCTTCAAACCGTGAATGTTCGCTGCCTTTCAAATCATTTCTGTCGTAAATCGAATCTTCCTTTAGGCTTTCGTGATCAACTCTGTCGTCAAATTCTGACATATTTAAGCTCTTTTGACTTCTTGGAATGCTACGCTGAGGACTCCTCAGAGTGCTCACACTATTCCTCAGTGGTAGAACAGATTTCTGAGGACTACTTTCAACTGACACGGGTGGTGGTACACGTCTCGGAAGCTTCAGTTTGGTTAGTGCTGACTCATCAGAGACAGGGTAAGTTTCTTCTTCTTCTTCTAGAACATTCATAAGTGAATCATTGGAATTGTGTCCCTGGTAGTTGCTCTCCAGCATTGGTGGCGGAGGTAAGGGACGGCTGTCGTAATTGTTGATGTGACTGATGTTGTTGGAAATTGGGACCGCGCTGAGATTAGTGTTGGAATTAGATGACGAATTGACGTTAGGATTACTTCCAGTATTAGGATAAGGTTGACCACTTGGTGAACCATTATTATTACGGTAAGGACTAATTTGCTGTCTGTTGTATGGACCGTTGGATGAGGGATCCTGGGCATTGAATTGACCATTATTGCCAATTAGTTGCTGTTGGGGCTGTTGCTTTGCCTGCTGTAATGGTACCTGATTCGGGCTCTGATGCACTTGCTGTGGTGGAACCTGCTGCTGCTTCAAGTATGCGTTGTTACTCAAAGACATCGCTCTTGGATACCCTTGCTGGTACTGAGGTGCTAACTGCTGTTGTTGAGGTTTTGGTTGTAATCCCTGTGGATGGTATTGGCCCTGTGGGATATTGTGTGCTCCTCCAGCAGTCAAGGACATCGATCTGGGTCCACCCATAGGAGCCTGTTGCGTCATTGGTTGAGCTCCAGCAGCCCCATGGGGTATGGGAGGATATGCACTCTGATTATTGTACGGTCCACTTCTCATACTCATAGCTCTGGGACCATTATTTCCCGGCATGAGACCATTAGGACCTGGCATTGGACCATTTGGACCTGGAAAGGGGCCGTTTGGACCCGGCATGTTATTCATCGGAGGTCTATTGTTCAAGGACATAGTTCTAGGGCCACCCATTGGTTGTGAAGTATTGAGAGACATGGCTCTGTTATATTGTGGATTCGTATTCAATGACATTGCTCTAGGGTCGTTTGCAGCTTGAGCTTGAAAGCCTTGTTGCTGCATCTGGAAGTTCTGTTGTTGCATGGGATTACTACCGGATAGCGTCATAGCTCTAGCACCGTTAGCTAGCGCCATTTTCTTCTGTTGGTTCATCTGTTTTCTATACTGGATATTGTTTACTGCACCCTTTCCACCTGTCAATCCTCCGAGGGTAGGAATAATGGGGGTAGTATCGAGTGTTTTCGTGTTTATACCGTATGGACCGCGATCTCTGATGTGAGTGATGTCATCGAAGGAAACGTTAGCACCGGAGGTGAGTTCTTGGATATCCGCTCCGGCATCTTCGTTGAAGTTTCCTCCAAGCTTGTTACGACGAAAGAAACGATTCATGGATGATTGAGACGTAAGCGATGCTTTCCTTGAGCCGGGGTTAGCGTTGACAGTAGGAAGAGGAGTCATTATATCGTAGTTGGAATACTGCTGCTGCGGCGGAGCTCCATACTGGTTCTGAGGGTACTGCTGTTGTTGGTACTGTTGCTGTTGGGGGTAAACCGGTTGTGATAAGGCGTCGATGTCTTGCTCTCCATTCAAGATATGTTGTCTTAGCCTGCCTCTATGGGAAGCTGCCTGAGCGGCTGTTCCGGCGTCCATTTTGCAGACTTCTGGCCGGGAATATGGCAGGTTTCGAGGCTATGGCGATAGCTCGTGCTGAAAAACGGCCTTTTTACTTCGTGGTTGAAGCGATCTGGTGTCCCAACAAGACGAACACTTAATTGTACGAGAGATGGGCGGATAGCGAGCGATAGGACGAACTGGGATCGCTGGGAGAACCACGAGAGTGTTGCGGATAGTCCAGGGGAGAGCGAGATGGTAGATAGCGAGCCGGGCGGAGTTTTGGCCGTTATATGTCTGTGTTTACAGCAGTTCGTGGTAAAGAAACAGTGGTTGTAAATAATGGAATCAGTGTTGTAAAAAAAATTAATTTTACGGCGGCTAACATAAACACGATTTAGAGCGAAGGACGGGAGAATAGTGAGGGATGGCGTAGGATGGAGGGAGACGGTGAGAAATAGTGAGAAATAGTGAGAGACGGAGAGAAAAGTGCGAGTATAAGGGAAGATCTGAGAGGTTGTCGTGGTAGAAGTGTGTACAGTTTCGCAGAAATGTCACGGAGTAACGGAGTAAAAGGCAGGAAAGCAGAGAAAGTTTAGCGAGAGAACATGGAATCAACGGGAGAAGCCCAGTAGATGCAGGGAGAGAAGTAGGTACCAGGAGTCAGGAGATAGGCGGCACAAAATGAGCCCAATGAACGTAGGGAGCTGTGGGCAGCGGTGGGGACGAGTGGGCTCAAGGAACGAAACACACACGAAATTGAAAATGGAACATTAAGTGGGGTGTGTTTAGGCTTGGATTCTGTGTCTTGTTATGCTCTGAACGTACCACTGCCCACCCGAGACTGGAAACGACACCAAGCAGTCGTACTGATTGGGACCTGGAATTCTCACTAATTCCTACGGGTGCGATGGACGTTTTACGGGCACAACCGATGAATAATACGCTTTTTCCCGAGCGTGTAGCGACACGGTGACGGAGAATGGCAAAAACAGCGTACGTTGACGCGACGGGAGAGACATCGGACGTGGACCACGCTAAGAGAGGTTATTGTGTGATGTTTTCACGGCCAAGGAAGGAATTCAGACCGTGAGATAGAGCATCAGTAATCGCAAATGCTACGAAATACAATTTAGGCTATTCTAACCATATAGGAGAGATAATAGCCTAGTAAATACAGAAGACCTCTCAATCCGTGTGTCGTGGCTGTGTGCCCTGGTCCCGTGAGAGATTCTCGATGTGAATTTTGCGCTACGATTCTTGTTACCGATGTTCCATGTAGGAACAGCAACGAGATGCCCCGAAAGCCCCGCAACATGTCTTGGACGGGAAGTCTTGTAGAATGACAATTGTGACCAAGACGGTGACGATTACGAATGCCGCTGCGACACTGTTGCGACACGGAATATCAAAGGATTAAGATGCCCGCGTAGCTCATTTCGACAGGAACTTGGTGATCCTTACCAACGAGCTGATAACCGTGTCGCAGAATATTCCTCACTAAATAGGCTATTTCGTTGCTACGGTACCACGAAGCTTATTTTACTGCCGAGGCCGAGGACCTGAAAAGTGTTTACGACGGATCTACAAAGCTGAAGGAAGCGAGCTTCTAGGGGTTGCATTGACACGGTTGATGTGGTGGGGCGAGGTCTTTTCGTGTAGAGATAAAGCTTATCTTGTAAGTCTGGTATTTTACTACTGTCACTTTATTGCTGTCTTGTGTCTTTGTCGTAACGCTCGTTTCGACATACACTAATTAGAATCCAACGCAAACCAAATGTGCACCATACGCTCATACATTCATACATTCATACATTCATACATTCTACACTTTTTCATAGGGTCGATCTTTATTACTGTTTAGCCATATCAAAGAAGATATAGAGAAAGAGTAACAAAGACAAGATGGCAATGATTTGGTACAGAGAGAAACTAAAAACTCTGCCAAATACCCTTGGAGCATTTTAGCTCTGTACAGATAACACATACGTCGTACAGTAACACACATCGCAAAAGGTAGCTATTCTGCCCTGTTGTTCTCTATTTAAATAAGTGTGTGTCTTCTCGCTTTTGCTCTTGTGTTGCTGTGATGTAGCGGTTCTGAGGGGCATCGTGGACTTGCTGCTGCTACCATACGGTTTCCACAATAATCACTACATCTCTCTTTCATGGTAGAGGGGAAACTGCACAGAATAGAATCGCTATTGGATCTGTCGCTAGAGATAAAGTACGATTAGTACTATGGATTGTATGGTTGGTTCTGTATTGTTATTACTATTGTTATCGTTACCGTTATTTCTATCATTGTCATTGTTATTCGCCGATTTTTATTGTGCTCATACTTATTATTACCAACATAATTAGTATTACTCTTCTGCTAGCTCTTCTACTTGCTCGTATTATTCTCATATCCAATCTTGGTCCGTTATGGCCACAGCTGGAAAGAGGCTGGGCTCTACATATGTAGACGGTGCTGTGGTAATACGAATCGCGTAAATGGAATCCTCAGACACACGTCGATCGGTGCTGGAAATGCTCTAGTTGTCGTTCTCGTATGCTACAATAAGTAAGCATATGATTAGTAGCACTCTTAGAGGTAGTAGTAATCGTTATCATCACAGATACCCGTGAACTGTTTTTGCATATGCTTTCCTTGCCCTTAGGCGTTGTTGTCATGAACATTCGACTCTGAATAGGGCTGGTTCCCCGTGTTAGCATATCCTGTAATTTTTCAATTCACATGGAAGTGGATACTGTTTTGTGGGGTAATAGTACCAACGGACTGATTGTCTCGTGTTTTGAGTTCGTAAGCGAGTCTCATCTCGTTAGTGGTATCATCTAAGCTTCTTTTGAACAAGTATCATGAATATTGCTGTTGACATGATCTGTGTCCTGTGATCAATGACCCATGTTGTGCCTATTTCTTATTCACGACTCCTATGCTTGTTTATCTACTCCATCACTTCTCCTACATTCAACCGTCTAATTCTCTCTCTTTCGTATTAACTTTTATTAATTTACAACCCAATAAATCCTAACCTAAGGACACTTCGTGATCCACTACTATACCAACAATAGGATATCTCTTTCTGAAGAAAATCGCCCATTTATCTACAATTGCGTTCTGCTTGTCGGTGAAATCATCGCTGTACCATGTGGTGTCTTCCAAGGTGGTGGTGCTGCCACTTTCGTCTACTGGCTTCATCTGTAACTTGTTGAATCCCAAAAGTCGAGTCACATCCTTTCCTACAAGCTTGTTGTAAGCCTTGCCGGGACCATAGCTTTTGGCATTGTTGGTGACGTCGTAGATGTAGCCACGAATTGCCACGTAGAGCTCAGTGCGTTCTACTCCGTTGTAGAACGTCAATTGAGACCTGGTGTAGATGGGCAACGAGTTGATGTCGACCTTATCGTTATAGATCTCGAATTCTGTGGGGGGAGCCGATTGCCCCGCTGCCTGCGAGTCGGACAGTTCCATAGAGGCCATGATGGAAGCGGATGTATGTTCTACACGAAGCGGGAGATACACGGAGACGACTGCTGTTGTGTAACTGGTTCGGTTTTTGACTAGTTTTGCCAGCGTTGAACGAACTGGAGTCGTTGATCTATCGTTGCACAATCGTGAAAAGTGTGGTGGTAGGAACCAGCGGGCGAGTGAAGTGCCGCACCGAGAAAAGTCGGCAGAAAAACGTAGAAATGCGTAGAAAAGTATGAATGTGTAGAACGTGTAGACTTATTTGAAGCCATATTTAGCGAGGAACCTTAGCGAGGAAGTTTTTTCTACTTGAGGGAGTAGTGAGAGAGTAATGAGATCACTCACTCACTTAGTTGGTGCACACGGACTCGGAGCTTGCATTTAGCGAGACTCTCCCTACACAGTCTAAGATCTATCGAAGCTTTACTGTTTGTCTCCTTGTCATATATCTCTTAAATACAAAGATACTGAATCTCCATACCTGAACTCTGGTACTTGCATGGAAGCCATGAAGTATAGCTTATCATACAAGAACAGAATACCTCCGGTACTTTGAAGTCATTCCCTATTCCATTTCTCTACATGATCTCATAGAGAGCTCACTGTCTCGCTAACCCTCTCACTAACTCTCCCAGTACACTCCCACTAAACATCTTCTCTCTCGCTAAACCTCTCCACTGCGAAAAATCATTTAGCGACAGAATTAAAAGTTTCAGATTCTCCATTTCTTGACAAGCTCTTCTCTACAACACTTCATGGTACCTCTAATAAAACACCATCAAAACCACCTATGTATATATAATTGAAATGGTAAGTAGCTCCAGGAAGCTTTGGCTCCGCTTTCATCCCATTTATTCACACATTTTCTCCTTTTAACCACTGATACTAACAATCACACCGTATAGACAGATAATACTGAAAAATACCCTACCGAAATCCAAAAGCTCTTTGCGCCTAAACCGCCGTTATTGCATGTACCGCCAGCGGACTATGCCGCAGGATCACGCCGAACAGCCCACATAACACCCGTTTTGCTGTGGAAGCAGAAACTCTCGGAATACAAGAAAGAACTAGCTGAAATAGATCAGAGAGCTGGCCAACCACAGGTATCGAAGCACCAACAGCAGATAAAAAGATCGATAGAAAAGAAACAGCAGCACAAGGAATCGTTTGCCCGTCAATTGCGAGAATGGAATGATCCAGAGCTTTTGGTGAAGAATGAAAAGGAATTCATGAAAGATCCCTTCAAAACTGTATTCATATCAAGGCTTGACTACAAGCTAACCGAACTTGATATTTCGAAATATTTCAGCAAATTCGGACTCATTGAGTCTGTTCGAATAATCAGAGATTCCACAACTGGAAAATCCCGAGGCTATGGTTTTGTCGTTTTCGCAAGAGATTGGGATGCCAAGGCTTGTGTGAGTGAAGTAGCTAGAACAGGCGTGAAATTGCCAGAAACAACAAGAACCATACTCGTGGATATAGAGAGAGGTCGTATAGTGCTGACTTGGAAACCTAGAAGACTTGGAGGCGGTTTGGGTGGAAGACACTATACCAAAGCAGATAACCGTTTATTGGTCAATGCTTCAGCTGCCGCCAGTGCAAGAAACATCAATATAGCCAACAACCCGCATATCAACCAAGCACAGGAACTGCGTCAAAAGCTGAATTTCCACCCAAGGGAGTCACCAGCATCGTCGTACTCGAGGGATCATACATCAACATCAAGGTATGTACCTCATTCGTCGCAATCATCTCATAACGACCGTGAACCAGGACGAACATTTGCCCCGCCAGCTGTATCAACATACAATGGATTATCTGCCCCATATCGTCCGGTTGTGCCACTCGAGAAGGAGAAGCAGCCAGAGAAATCGGTGAGGGACAAATATGCCAAGTATGCATCAGTATCGAAAGATGCTGGAAACCAGGATGGTGGCAGGTCTATTAGAAGTATAAGGCAGGGGTAGGTGGTAAGTACGTTTGATCAAAAAGCCCGGAAATGGCAGGTAATCGTTATTTCGAATACTGGCCATTGCAAAGCTAAAGACATATATATCGAAGAAGAAGGTTGCTTTAATTCGAATTTTACCTTAAAAGTTGAAATCGCTATCATTTACTAAAATTTCATTAGCATCGATAATAGCTATGTATAGTTATGTATATCTACTTTTCATTATACACCGCATATTCAAGGAATTATGAGTTGGCATACTACATCAGAAGTAGCTAAACCGATAAGGTCATATACTAAGAGTTGTAGAGACTACTTAGTACTATTAGATTGCAAATGGATGCAAAAAACGAAAATCCTCGAATTTGATAGTATTCACAGAAGTTCATAAATTTCTATTGAACTAAATGAAGGAAATACTTTTCCTGTAGTTGTCAACTCTAATGTTTCAACCTTACGGGAAAGACTTAAAATCTGATCCCACAGCAGTAGCTCTGCTCTAGACTCCCATCGTAGTCTGTATTCGAAGCCCTCTTGAGCCTCTTAATTGTGCATTATTTTTCAATTAAACAACCAAAAAAATTGCTAAAAAAAGCAAATTACCCTCTCCACACATTGCCACCCAGCCACAGCTAACAACTACTCTTTCACTATCTTCATTATCATCATTGTCACCAACTCTTCCTCGACCACCTCCATCATCACTGTCTACTATAAACACTACACCCATACCGCAGTATTATACTACAATCTCCGTAACCTGCAATATGATGCCCCAATTGACTGCAAACCTGTAATCATGAACCTTCTCGATTGTGCAGGTTCCAACCAGCCCTCTCCCCACTTTGCAGGTTACTACAAAACGTCAAAAAGCCAATTTTTTGACAGTTAAAACAAGAAAGTCACAACCAAATCCCAATGAGCTCTCGACAACCGCCTCCTTTACCACCTAGAAACATGCCAGAAGAGAGCACGCAGAAGAGGAAGCTCGACGATGCGTCTTTTGACGCCGTGAAAAAACCAAAAACCGAATCGGACTCCGAGTCTAATGGCAACGTCCTTGAGGACTTGAACTTCTTGAAGTCCAGCATTACCAAGGAGATAATGGCCCGCTTCGAGACCAGAATTGGCCAATTGGAGAGGGAAGTAGAGGAATTGAAGAGAAATGCTACTGTGCTGAAAGAATCGGCTGCAACAAGCGTGTTGTCGAACCAAGAAACCCTTAAATCAACGGCTGTAGAACAAGAAGATGAAGAAGATGAGGAAGATGATGAAGATGAAGATGACGATGAGGATGAACAAGAAGAAATACATCGTCATCAAGAGGAAGAAGGAAAAGAAATAACAAGTCCTCCACCAGTACGTGCCACGAAAGCAACATTTGGAGCCAGTCTGTTTGGAATGAAGCCAACTATCGTAACTCCGCTCACGTCATTCACTTCCAACACGTTAGAAACACCAACTGCTCCTAATACACAAGAGAACTCACCACTTCCAGTTTTCGGTTCCACAACAACTTTTGGAAAGAGCACTGGTGTTACCCTTAAAGGAAGGCCCAACGTATTTGACTCATTGCCATCTAAATCAGAAGCAACGGCAGAGTCCACCAGTAAACCACTATTAACGTCGACTTTCGGAGCCAATTCCAAGTTCGGCAATGCATTTCAAGAGCTGTTGAGTAAGAAGTCATTCCTTGATACCGAAGACAAGCCGGAAACTGGTGACGAAAAGGATGACAAAAAGACACCAGCGGTCCAGCAGTATAAGCAAGTAGAGCTTACTCCAATCGATCACCTCCAGACCGGAGAAGAAGATGAAAAATCTCATTTCTCGGCCACAGCTAAACTTTTCGAACTAGACTTGACCAAGATATCAGAGGGATGGAAAGAAAGAGGTTTAGGACCTTTGCATGTGAATCAGTCGAACACTGACCACAAACAGGCACGGTTAGTTATGAGATCTCAGGGGTTATTGAGAGTGATATTGAACTACAAGATAAAGCCCGATACGAAACTACTCAAGGGATTGGAATCAAGTTTAACTCCTGGTAAGTTCCTTAGACTTAACTCTATTAGATCTGACGGTACGCCAATTCAGTACCTATTGAAGTTTGGATCTGAAGCTGCGAGAAACAACTTGGTAGATGCTGTGGATGAGCTTAAATATGAGATTAATGGAGACAGTGGGGAAAATGGTACAGTCTGAACGAAGGTCATGATCGATGCTTATGTATTTATATATCTGTTAGTCTTTATTAATGTATAAAGGATAGAATGTGATAGACTGTGTGAGGCTTCCTCTTCGTAGAATGATGATTACATTAGTGTAAAATTTATTCGTGTTGATCGTTTTATTATCGAATGGTCGTATCAGATATATGATATGGATATCACTAATTCTTGACAAATGCTATGGTACAGATGGTGGAACCCTCAGTTCCTCCGAATTTGAAGCTTGGATACTTCAACTTCTTCATCACAGATAAACCAGTGTTCTTATCGGAGGTAATGATCTTCACCAACTCATCTTCGGTGAAATTGCATGAAGTGATTAACAAGATCGAACCTTTACTCATCACCTGTGAAACCTGCGAAGCGTACACGTTGAATGGTTTCTTACCGTCGAACTCTTCCAACGGCACTTGGCTCAATGCAATAGCATCTAATGTTCCCTTGTCTACAACGATATCGTATCTTTCTTTGTTCTTTTTCAAGAACTCGCAATTCTTCTGTAGCACGTCTACTTGCTCCACTGTAAACTTGTGCTTCTCTCCAATCTCTTCCATCTCTTCTAGCTTCTTATCTATGACTTGTTGGGCGAACTCAACGGAATCCGGAGAATAATCAATACCGGTGTGAGCAAACGTCGAAGCAAGATCGCATTCTTCCACGACTTGTTCTGCAAATTCCACCATGAAATGGGCGTTTCCTGTTCCCACGTCCAAGACTTCAATGATGTCTTTGTTGGAGAAGAGCTGTTCTTCGTCCAATTGCTGGATCAAGAAGTCGATCATTTTCTGTTCGGCGCCGTTCTCATCGAACCATATTTCGCCGGTGAACTCGCTGTCATCGCCGAATTCTTTGCGTTCTCTCTTGTAGAAGTCGTTCCAGCTGGGGAGACGGTTGTTAGTATCGATTTCGAGGTGCTGTAATGGGAAGAGAGAGTCTCCTCGTAGAATGGTACCAAACAGAAGGGACTGCCCCACAAATACATACTAATCGATGTTGGACAATTTCGACTGATTCAACTTGATTTCGTCTTCGTTTTCGGCCATGGCTGGGGCTGTTGCAGTAGAAGTATATTTATAAAAAGAAGAAAGAACGGTTTCTGCGTATGTTACTCGCTAGTATTTACCACAATGAACAATAAACAGAGACTCGATCTTCTCTTCTCTCTTCTTCCGTTCGTCTCTTCTCTTCTCCTCTTCGCAGCTCTTCTCTTTTGCATTCGAAATCATTTTTCGCACTGCGAAGTTGCGTTTTCGCAGTTGCAAATTTTTGTGAGTTTGTGGTCAGTGGCAGTGTAAGAGTAGTCTGTGAATGAAGTTGTACGTGTAGTCTGTCAAAGTAGTTGTAAGTGGATTATTGTAAATGTAAGTGTGGTGTTATAGATGTAATTTTTGGGTGTATGTGTGGCGTTATAAATGTAATTTTTGTGTGTATGTGTGGTGTGTAAGTGGAGCCTTGTAAGTGTAGCAGTGCAAATGTATTGTCAATGGTTCTGTCAACGAAGTTGTAAGTGTGGTATTGTACTGTAAATATGCCGTCGATGTGTCATTGGAAGGTTAATTATACCCAGTATGTAGTATTATAGGGATATACGAAAAGAGTTCTGTCAATGATCTGTCAATTTTCTGTAAATGTAGTATTGCTGTACTGTAAATATAGTACTGTCAATGAGGTTTGTGGTTTCGCAGCAAGATTTCCCAGTTCCTTTAGGTGCAAAATGGTAATGTGAAGGTGTCTCGTGGGAAAAGAGTGCTATGGCGTGATACAGTTGTTACAATATGATGCTGTTTGAAGTACTTCTGCTGCAGGTGGAAACTTCCCATAAGATATATATGTTCAAGGGAATGAGGTTGTGAAAATAGCTCAATTAGAGTATAAAGCACTGTTTCTTTAGGCATTATGTGCTCATGGCACATCTAATCGTACGACAGCAGGAAGAAAGTTTATTGATGAGCGAATTAGTTGATCTCAGTACTGCAATCACTATCATTTCAATTACTGATATATTTATTATTATCGCTTCCTTTTTCAATCTATCAGCTTTCATTGTTTTGTTCAAATTAGCTGCGAAAACACAAAAATCAACGATTCTACCCAATTACAACAACCCAAAATTGACTACACTACGTCTAAAAATACACTTTTTTTCAATAAGACCCAAATTCTTAATTTATTCCAATTCCCTCCATATCAAAAGGAACCACCACAGAAACAGTGATCACCAGCACTACAGCACTCTCTTCTATCTTTCATCCACGGAAAGGTGCAAAACACACAAATCGCAGCCATTTCGCTTCTTCCAGTCTTGCATTTTTCACTCCCCATTTTGCAAGTTACAATTAACGAACGTCCTCCTGTTTACATTTTACACGCCCATTTTGCACCTTACCGACGCGCTAACCATTTTGGTGAAGGAATCAAGAGTTTAGCTAGAAGAAGTAATAGATGTGTTTGGCGGTTAGAGAAGTGCTGGTAGTGTAGTGTCTTTCAAGTTAGAAAGTGAAGAGTACTGACTTCATATTGATATTAGATCGTGTCTACCGCTTCTTTGCGACGTTGACTTCGTTTCTCTCGGTGAAAAATTCGTAACAGTGAACCGAATCAGCAGCTGTTTCTTCAATTGTATAGATCTATTCAGAATCAGGTTCCACCTTTATTTGCAAGAATAAGACAACTTTCATTTAGACATGACAGAAGTTGAGCTAAGCCATGACATTTCCATGGCCATCGATCCAGTCGAAATCGAACAAGAAGAAACCCTCATAGATGAAGACACCCAGAAGAATTATAGAGTATGGAAGAAAAATGCCCCTTTCCTATATGACTACCTCTCGACCAACTCGTTGTTATGGCCATCGTTAACTGTTCAATTCTTTCCCGACAATACCGCCGGAACTAGCTCAGAAAACTCAGATAAGTCCGAGGACGTCTACTTGCAACGGTTGCTCCACGGAACCTTCAGTTTGGGGCAATCTGTAGATAGCATATCGATTCTCCAAGTTCCCATTTTCAGCAACTTGAACAGTAATATTAAAATCAACAAATTGGATTATAACCCCGAGAAGGAGGAGTTCGAATTGGCCACTTCCTCGAACAACAAGTTGAAGGTTCTCCAGAAGATTAACCATTTGGGAGATGTCAATAAAGTAAGATACATGCCTCAGAAGCCAAACGTTATAGCGAGTGCTAATAACTTGGGCGATTTGGTGATATATGAAAGAACAAAACACATGAGTTTCAAAAACTCCCTCATAGATGATACCAATTTGAACAAAGTCCAATTACGACTTAAGAACAAAAAGCTGGAAGCAAATCTGGATATATTTGCAATCGATTGGAACAAGCAGAAAGAAGGTACTATCTTATCTGCTGATATGAACGGTACCATCAACTTGTTCGATATAAAGGACAATTACTCCAAAGATAATTCCGTATTGAACGAGTCATGGTCGTATGAGAATAATGGTATTGGAATCAACGATATTGAGTGGATCCCAAACCACGATTCCATATTCTGTTCAGTTGATGACAAGGGTTACACATCTGTATTTGACATCAGAGCGTCGAATGCGTTGGTTCTGAACCATAGACTGTCTGACATTGGTGTCAACAGCATAAGTATCAATCCAGGTATTACCACTTGTATTGCAACTGGCGATAGCAAAGGCCTGATCTTCATCTCCGATATTCGTAACTTTGGCGAACTGGATATCTCTCCAATACACAGCATAGACAACCAACACAAAGACTCAATAACGCAGATTAAATGGCACCCCAAATACCACAATGTGTTGGGATCGTCATCCACAGATCACCTGGTCAAATTGTTCGACTTGGCAGAGGAAAACCCAGACAATTCGTTGCTATTCATCCATGCTGGTCATATGTTGGGTGTCAATGACTTTGACTGGTCGCATCATGACGACTGGTTAATCTCCAGTGTTGCTGACGATAATTCATTACATCTCTGGAAGCCAACCCACAAGATAACGAGCAGGTTCGCTGCTTCTTAAGTTAATGATTCTATAATATGTATTTACGGTTAGCAATAATAATGGTTCGATAACGTCCTATGATCTTCCCTGTACAATTACTTGACTTATCATCCCACATTGATTTTTGACTACAATCTACTACAGTACCATTCAAACTTTCTATCTTGTAGATAATTCTAAATCGTAATAACGTGTATAAATAAACTTTGTTATAGAAGAGAAATGATTGTGGATTCGACGCTTTGCTTTTTTTATTGCATCTAGCTCCACTCTTTTAGAATTAAATGCTGTTCAACTACTTCTTATGAATGCGAGGCTCATAAGCTTAGTTCTTGGCAAATAATCTCTCAACCTCAGAGACGGACTCAGTCAAAACTCTCTCTTGGAACTTTGGGTTCTCGATCTCCTTGTTAACCTTGTCCAAAACAGACTTGATCAATTGCTCTTGTTCTAATTGTCTTTGTTGTTGTTCGAATCTGACCCAGGAGTCCAAGGTAGACTTGGCTTCTTGAGCAACGGCGATCTTTTGCTTCAACTCGAAGGACTTAGCTTCTAATTCAGCGGTTTCCTTAGAAATGGCGAACAAAGACTTGGTGGTGGAAACAACGTCCTTCAACTCGGAGACAGAAGCGATTCTGTCTTGGACAGCAGTGACGTGCTTGGTTCTAGATTGGTTCAACAAGTCGTTGACCTTCTTGATCTCACCGTCAGCCCACTCAGTGTACAATGGAGCGACGAACTTGGCGACCAAGGCGGAGAATGCAGCGAAGGTGATGACCAAGATGGTTTCATCGTGGATAATGAGCAACTCGTTGGAGATACCGTAGACGGCAGCGGCAGCAGAGGTGGCCAAGATACCGGTCTTTGACAAGTAGTTGTTACCTGGAAGAGCCTCGATGATAGAGTTAGCCTTTTGCTTTGGCTCTGGTTGGGTAGCGAGGAAACGCAAACCAATTCTAGACAATGTTAGTATGAAGATTCTTGGACAATTGGCATCGAAAGTGACATGGAATTGCCATTTCAACCCGATTTTTCACGGTTGTCATTGGACTTCGGGTTGGTATTGAGGATGATGGTGCATGGACTACGAGCAATTCCGTACCACGGGAGGAAATTGGCTAGTTTAACGGCTTCTACGTGTTTTTACAGGCGTCACAGACGTCGTGTACCCTTTTTCGTGAAGCAATTCCCACTATTGTTGCTGATTCCACGGGTTCTTTCTCTCCGTTACCTATCGTGAAAAACTCGAGTCTTATTCATTCTCAACACGCCGGTGGTCTGACGACGGCGGGACACTTACGGAGCTGGGCGCATGGCCATACCCACGGCAGGACGGGCGGCCCTGAATGCAATTCTGTTGATCATAGACATGGTTGGTGGGGATATCTGGGGATGAAGAGAGGAACGTTAGCCGCTGTCTAATAAATCGATTGAAGGTTTTTTGCTTTTCTGGTTTTGGTAGTGCGGACGAGAATCGGAATGAATGGAGGATTTGATTGGCGGATGGAGAGAGCGAGGTGGGCGAGAGTGCACAGAGGAGTGCGAGGGAGGGAGAGAGAAGTGGTAGCGCTAGGAGTGGTGAGTGAGTGTGGTGAGTGAGAGAAGTATTTGTTTGTTGTGAAAGAGAGTGAGTGAGTGAGAGTGAGTGTGAGTGTGAGTGTGTGGGTATTATTTTGTGTGGGAGTAGTATAGTGAGAGTATTAGTACAGTATTTTCCAACCAAAATTCGCACCCCATTAACAATAATTCGTTCACTAAAGATTTAAGCTGGCGCCGAAGTCATACAAATTAAGGCGCACAGAGACTCTTGGAGTTTACATTTTCTAGTTGCTGAAAACTACCTTACTGTTGCCAAAGAATACGTTTGCCTTTGAAGAAAAAGGTTCTGAAGAATACAAATTATGGCGCCAACAAATGACAAAGTTAGCACGAAGTGGCTGCTCATTCATTCGTTCACAATTTCTTATTATGGGGCTCTCACAGATAAAGTATTCGCAATCCATTGAAAGTTGGAAAATGAATAATGAATTGACGTAAAGTAGAAATCATTCGTAAACCCCCTATAAAAAAAGTTGACTG
>JAJMAO010000097.1:0-62892 GCA_030572575.1 Scheffersomyces insectosa
TTGTCTTTGTTATTCTCTCTCTATCTCCTCTTTGAAATAGCTAGATAGTAATAAAGATCGATCCTATAAAAAAAAAAAAGGGTATTTGGCAGAGAGTTTTTACCTTTCGGTTTCTCTCTGTACAAATCATTGCCACCTTGTCTTTGTTATTCTCTCTCTATCTCTTCTCTGAAATAGCTAGATAGTAATAAAGATCGATCATACAGAAATTAGTTATGATTTTTTCACTTTTTGTTTCAGCATTATGTTTGGCCATTGCTATAGATTTCAAACAATGCATAACTAATCTGACTTCTACCACTCAGAGAGTACTAGTTTTGACTGGTGGTATGTCCATTTGGGCACCATATATCTGCCAAGACGTTTATGGTAACTGTTGGCATCATGATACTAGCCGCCAGGGGAGATCATCCTTCGTATTCTCATTTGACTGCTCTAAGGCTATAGGACGTGCAGTTACAGCTGGCACGGTGTCAACTACAGTCCTAGGGTTCACGACGGGGTGGTATAAACGAGAAGACGTAACTGATTGGATAGCTTTCATCAGCACAGTTAGTTCCGAGCATGTATAATAAAACAAATCAATATAAGATAAGCAGATTTATTTTAAAACAGGTGACAGATCTATGGGACGTCATGGTCACGTATAAGCGATACGCTATGCAAACATCACGACTGACGAAAACTTATACCTTGAAAAACTAACATCGGCACAACAGTGGAAACCCTTCTGGCAAAAACTTAACACATTCAAAAAATACTTCCCTTATGATCTGGATGAATTGCACCGTTTTAACCTTGGACATCGAACTCACTTCAATCTTCCATCGGACTCTAAGTGCTATCTATGCCGTAAGACGGTCGCTTCCAATTTTCCACCTTTTCAAAGACTGTGGAATTAGTAAGAGGCTCTGGTCCATTTTTGGTCTAACTCGTCCTCTCACTTGGCACATAATAATTGCTAACTCAGAACTCCCCTTCGATGACTTGAAAAAGATAAACAGATACGTACTCGCTACCCTCATACTATCAGGAAAGCGACGAGCTCAGGCGGTTAACACTCGCATAACCGACACCGAGTTCAACACCTGGGTATCTTACTTCACATTTTAAACAATCACCTCCACTCTCATCTTTAAGATGAGCTGAATGCCCTAAGGTATTTGGCAGAGAGTTTTTACCTTTCATTTTCTCTCTGTATAAATCATTGCCACCTTGTCTTTGTTATTCTCTCTACGACAATGCTGCGGTACGGGATCTCCTCTTTGAAATAGCTAGATAGTAATAAAGATCGATCCTATAAAAAAAATTAAAGATTAAAGACTCATGCGAGAAGTCTGTTTGTGGTATTTATCAACAGAATAAATAGAAAAGTATATAAGTCGTAATGACCCTCAACTGCATGGCTATTGGTTTGGCGGCTGGGTCAGGTATATTCATTGCAGTCACACTCTCAGCAGTTGCACAATTTCAGACTTCGTGTTCTCCCTCTGTTACCAAAGCAATAGAGGGACTAGGACTACCTACTGGAACGGTGGGTCCCTGCGTGGTTTTAATGGCAATACTGTTAGCCTTGGGCGGGTTGTCAGGTGTATTGGTGCTATTGTCATTCACGGTAGGAAAGCATGATTCATACAAGGCAATAATTGGTACAATAGTAGTACTGTCATTGCTAGTATGCTTAATAGCTCGTTTTTTTGGCCTAGCGGTCTATTCTCCAGGTATATATTTCGTGATTGCTATGTATATGTCCATCTTTCAGTTAATGATGTATACAAACAGTAAGAAAAATGACTACAAACCCCACTGTGGAAAGTGATTTGACGGTCAATTCGAAAAAAAATCGAAAACTCATGTGCCATCGACTGCTGGAGTACTTTCAGGACTGTGCAAAAGTCTTTACTTCCCAAGATCCTTTTGACAAGAAAACATCTGTTGATCAAGAATCCACGGCTGGATCCTCTTCGGACAAATCTTTCAGAAAGACCTTGCGGATTCAACTGTACCTAATATGCACCATGATAGGAATATAGGTCCACCTTAAAAATAAAATTTGTAGTTATAAGCTCTCAGCGATGTGACTACCTCCATGGTAATAAGCGTGTATTCTGGAGGTCTTTTTGACATAGAAATCCTCATCGCTTTGTCTAAATCCTTCTATTTATGGGAATGGCAAGAAAGGAAAGGATGCTTTGCCAGACAACATCGACTGCATACAAACACAAGACTGGGCTTCTTCCATTCCCAAGACTCTATAGGGAAAACTTCACCCCAATGTAGAAGAGTGGTCTATAATTGAAACATAGAATTGCCTTCTATATTAAGGTCGGCTATAGAAATTGAATTGAGTATGCAAACACAGAAAGTTTAGACCCCTTTCTGGTGCATAAGCAACCCATAGTAAATCTCTAGCTGTGCAGATAACCCTCCGCGAAATGTGGAGGATGTCATCTGCCATCGATAAGGGGATTCCATCCTTAGAGATGGATCGCTTAGAGCCTGGTTTTCACTGCCCCTTTTCGTTAAGATATACGTATGACAACCAGGGCTCAACATTTAGGCTCTCTTCGAAGATATTCGCTTCGACACCATCGCAATTGGCTTGTGTGGAGGGTGCTTGCTTCCTATGCGATCATGGATATCTCAACGCAGTATGACATAATTAGAGTAAGTACTCGTGCGCATACTACCTTATGCAGTTTAACGATTGCAACCATCATTCCACAACAGTTTACGGGGTTGCTATATCAGTCATGTAGGTATTTCTCAGTATGGTTGCGTGTGCCGCCACTTTTTTCTAGTAGTGCTATAAATATTCGGGGTTCTCCACTTTTACTGATATCAATTGGGAGATGAGTAGTTATTAAGTGGTAGCAATTGAATTGACTACACTTACATATAACCCCATTTTTCAGAACAGAACTTAAAAATGCCAAACAACGCCCCTCACAAAATCTTTTACAAAGGAAACGAAGTTGATTTCATTATCTTCGTCGAGGACCCCGAGTTGCTCCAGAAGTACAGAAAGGGGGATACCTCAATTTCGGTGATCGATCTTGTTTCCGTTTACAAAGTGTTTACGAGTAGAACTGGCGGTTCAGATGGTGTTTTCGATGAGGCTTCCAAGTTAGAGTTGCTGACTGAATTCGGCTCTTCCAACAAGGATGAAATCATCCAAGAGATCTTGAAAGAGGGAACCGACAAGCATTCGACATCAATCCAGAAGGGAGGTGCCCGTAATGGCTCTGTCACTGGTGGCTCCGCTTAAGCTGTTTTGACGCTTTGATTTAACGATTGCTGCACCCAATTCTTAGAACTAGTCTATAGTGACAGATGACAGTGTAGGCAACTAAAAGTTCTATTACACACTTTATATACTACATAATAAATGCATACAACACTTGCGAAGTCATCTTTGCCCCGTCCAAGCCGTAGACTTGAACAATTCCAGTAGCAAGCTCTTTCCCCCAGATCTCATTGTGAACATGGAGAAACTCCGTTCAACTGGCGACGTAACAAACTTTTCTCTAACAGTATGTTCTCCAGCAATTGTCATCTCAGAAGCGGCATTACTGCCCCGGTGACTGCTCGTGACAGTCAGAGGTTTCCTGGGCATCAACCTAAGAGCAGACCAACTAGTGCTTTTTCGCAAGCCACGCTCTCCGAATATACAGGGTAACTCCTTACTCCACACTTCTCTGAATTTGAATTCAGTCACTGACCGCTCGGACTTTTTGAGAAAGATCTGAGTGTCGGTGTCGCGATAATTGCTGCGAAATGGACTTTTATGGAACATCGCCAAAGGAATTTCATCCTGAGTCTCTTCATCTCTTGAATACTCTGCATGTATATGTATAGGTTTGGCATCTCTGAAATAGCACAGACTCTTGTATTTCATGTAATTTGCAGAATTGAGAAGGTTAATTTTGTACGGATTCGTTGCCGCCGGATAAACCAGGAGAACTTCGTAATTTGCACCCGAATAATCTAGCTTGTAGGGACCATTGACAAAATTTACGAGTGTAAGGAGATAGTCCCGCCAGACCTCGAATTCAGCATTGGATACGAAATAAAGCAATAGCTCATACTGTCTGAGCTTGACTTCAAATATCAGCTTAATGATATTCAACGAAAAGCAAAACAATCCACCTTCCATTTCAGTGTAGTTGCAAATGATTTTGCACTTAGAAAGAGGAACAAGAAATTTGATCCCATGTTTTTTCGACTTATTTGCTTTGGTCATATCAACTAATAGCAAATGACTCTTGTAGAGAACAGCTCCGAGAGTCTTTCCATTGATCTCATTATCTTCTATCCAAATTGCCGCTACTGCCCCAATTAAATACGGTGTTCCAAAAAATTGCAGTGAGATAGAGGTGTTGACATCTATTCCATCGAAGTCGATTATTTCATTAATCTTTTGGTTGAGTTCATTGCCATTGAATGCTTTTGAACAGTTATTGATATATTCCAACTTTTCTTTGACTTGGCTTGATACGTGGTTGAGCACCTCCTTGTGTTTGTCGTCAACGGTTTTGTAAATAGATTCGATAAGGAGCCTGTATTTTCCAATTCTAGCGATTGGTCTTTGAATTAAGGAAAAGAAAGACAAATCCATATGCTTTGCTCTCGGTTGGGTTGCCTCCAAATATATTTCCCACCCTTTAATCCATTTTCTGTTCCAAGCGATACCACTGGAATCGGGCTTCTTGTTGTCTTCTAATATTCTCAAAATATTCTCAAAAACATTGCAATATTCCAGATAGACATGTTTGTGCAAACAATGTGAATTGATTACTTTTGAAAGCGCAATAGCTGTTCCTTCTACATCAACCAAGTTTTCAAATAGGCTCTTAAAAGTATCAAGAATAAAGCTATGAGTTTCCACAAGCATATCCAAGTATAGCTTTAACAATTTGATTGGCGTTGGGATCTCCAGTTTGCTGTTTATCATGAATGGCTCAACATAGTAATTCTGTAGGATTTTCATTGATATTAGGTAGCTTTCTTCGCTCTCAAATAGCTCCTCAATTATCTTAATCATCTTGAAATCTGATTGTGCTTGCTTCCTGTTTTGTGGAGAGAAGGATGTTTCAGGAAATGGAGACGTCACATCTGAAAACGTCATGGGGTATGAAATGGCAGGTGAATAGGTTGCATTTGGAGATCCAACCGACGGTAGTATTTCTGAAGCCCCAGTAGACTTGTCATTGCTGTAAATGATGTTCCAGAAGGAAGTCACAGCTCCACCAGTAGCCGGTAAATCAGTTAATGGGGGAGAATCTTGGCTCTTCGCTGATGTGAGTTGTTTAATTTGATACCCAAGTCTTTGATTATCGATGTCGTTGCCGCTGGCAGATGTGCTGAACGAATATGGATTCATAATAGGTCCCGATAACGAGATTTCTGGAGTGCTTCCCAAAACATCCAGCTCAATTGAATCTTCACGCTTATGCAAATTGGAGCTGAATGCTAACACATCTCCATCCATATAAATCTGTCGGATTGGTGAAGCGGTAGTAATGCTTGTCAACAACATATCCAAGTCATTCGTCACATTTTTCTCCGATTCAGACTTTTCTTTCCTCCGACTCGTCGATTCATGCTCTCTTAGTATTCCACCACTTGTAATTGGAGATTCACTAGCCATTTCACTTCTTCTTACACCACTTCTTCCTTATCTACCGAATTAAAGAACCTCTACTTTTTGCATCCACAAATGCAAAAAAAGATGCGAAGATTTGAGAACTCTCAATTTTTCGAGTGCGCGAAAACAGAACATGGCAATTGTGAAATATTTCAGCTTCTTATCAGGATGTTCTTCTTGTTACCAGGACCAAAGACGTAGGACTTTAATTGTAGAAAACTGTCGAAATGAGTTCCAGAGCACTCAAAAGACTCGAGAGGCAAAAGCTCGAGCAACTTGAGAAACTTCAGGAGCTGAATCCTGTTGAGGCTTCCAGCGATTCGGAAGATGAGTCATTGCCAGTGAAGCCAAAGGTCAATTCCTTTGCTCTTCTCAACGACGACGGCGACGACGACAACGAAGAAGAAGAAAGTCAGGAGGAAGATGAGCTGAAAAGTGAAAGGGCTCGAGGAAAGAAGGCTGAAATCGAGGAACCAGCATCTAGCGCTTCCAAGAAGAGCAAATCTAAAAAGAAGAAGAACAAAAAGAAGAAGGCAGTAGAAATAGTGGACAGTGACGAGGAACTCGATAGAATTTTAGCAGATGCCAAGAAGAAGGATCAACAGATGCTCAAAAGCTCCAAAGAATCATCAGTGAATCCTGAAACAACAGAAAACTATGAAGACGTCTATGATTTTGAAGAAGAATTCGACATAGAACCCACACCTATAGTGAACTACGATTCCAACTTCAAATACTTCACTTCTAAAAGAGTGAAGGAGTCATTACCATTACTTTCCATAGAATCCGTAAAGAATCTAGACCCAGATCAAGAGTTCCGTAATCTATTTGGTAACTTGTCCATGGATACGATAGAAGATGCGAATACCACCACTTCTTTGGCTATTTCACCAGAGATTTTGCAACAATTCAAGAAATTGGCGAGATTAACAAGAGGATGGGGAGGAGGCGATCGTCGAGGAGTTCCAGGAACTACTCGTAAATTACTATTTACCAAGATCAGAGACGATTACCTTCCAACAGCTCTGAAACCAATGGGAATGGAAGAAATAAGCCAAGAAGAGCTCATCAAATATTTGGATTACAAGGAAGACCACGCCGAAGTAGAGGATTTGCAAGTTAAGATAAAGAAGGAAGCATCCTTGGGTGTAAGGTACTTTAGATTCACTAAAGTAAGCAATATTCACGAAAGAGTAGCGAACACTAGATTCTATGCGTCTGTTGTGATGACTCCAGACTCCGAATCATTAATGCAATTGATGCAGCAGTATCCATATCATGCAGAGACCTTGCTTCAAGTTGCAATGGTATTATTAAGACAGGGAGAAAACAAATCAACCAGTAATGCCTTGATTGAGAAAGCTCTATTTGTCTTTGACAGATCAGTTCACAAAAGATTCCATGAAATCCTCTCCGAAGGAAAGACGGGTCTCATACGCTTGCCATACGAGGGCTTTTTGAACAGACAGTTCCATTTGTGTCTCTTCAGGTACATCATTGCATTAGGCGAAAGATCTGCGTTTTTCACGGCACTCACT
Organism: Scheffersomyces insectosa; assembly: GCA_030572575.1. Classification (NCBI taxonomy): domain Eukaryota; kingdom Fungi; phylum Ascomycota; class Pichiomycetes; order Serinales; family Debaryomycetaceae; genus Scheffersomyces; species Scheffersomyces insectosa. The sequence goes on from JAJMAO010000097.1 coordinate 7,186, forward strand.
TATTGTAAGTTCTTGCTCAGTATTTCCCCAGCCGAAGACCCACTAGGAGTCAGGTACTTCTTGGATCACTACGCTATCATGTCAGAAGAATTTAAGTATTTGACAAAACTTTCGAAGTCTCCATTGGTCACTACTTATAGTGGATGGTTGACTCCTGGAATTGCATTCTCTACAGTTTTGGCATACCTTCATTTGGGAGACGAAGCAAACGCACGAAACCTGTTAAAATTAGCCTACACGAGACACCCATACGTTGCATTCAGATTATTAGAATCCATTGGTTTATCGGCTGGGTCTATCAAAGAGCAGGATATCCCTACAGATGAAGCCATAAGACTTGCAGCAGAAACATACGTGGTGAGGGCGCCATTGATATGGAACGACCAGGTCAAGAGACAATTCTTGCACGATGAGTTGCACAAACTTTTCGAAACATCTCCAGTGAAGAGTACTCCTCAAAAGGGACTCAAGTCATCCTTCTTTGAGATGTTGGGAATGAGCTCTGAAAATCTGAAGAGCGATCTTCCATACAACCTTATTCGTTTTGCCATTCTCTCCGGTGAGAACAAGATAATGGCCAAGATTCCACAGGCGGTGTGGTCTAGAGAGGATACCTTTGAGTACGATCTTCTCCCACCAAAGAACACTACTGTGGATTACAATGAATATACTGGGGTTATCCACAAGAAAGAGGGCATAGTTGATTCGTTGATTGACTACGTTGACCAGAATCTTTTGGGCCAGATAGTGCAAAACCGGACCGCAGAGACCGACTTTGACGGTATCTTGAGGCAATTGCAAGAGCAGGAGGGAGGAGAGGAGGATTAGTTGTAGCGGTATGGCCAACTGGGATTCTAACCACAGGATATAGAGAATATAGAGACAGAATAATATATCAAGAATTCACACTTCTTGCATTCATACATGTAGGTCAACATTTCTCACTACGGCAAATATAGAGACAAACCAACACCATCCACAATACTAATATTTCCAGAATATAACATCTGGCTAGGCTTAATTAAACCGCTCGCTGGTGTGCCACTGAATCTCACTAACTCGCTCATTGTGTATACGCCGCAGTTTTCCATCCTCGTTAGCGAACGCTCACTAAATGTTTACTTTACTAAGTCTGTCTAAATAAACGAACTGAACACTTGATATCTAATAAAGCAACAACACTCTCATTGTAACCACTACTAACCGCTACCCAGCATATCTCTTTGCCTCCTGTAATATCTTTCTTGGTATTAATTCAGCTGAATTTTCCTCATTCTTCAATTCTTCTGATCTTTTACCATCACTAATACCTCATATCCTACTCACTATCTATAGACTATCCACGCACTCTCTCCACCATTCACTCACCGGCCTCGCTAACTCTCCCTCCCAACTCTCCCTACGCCCCACACTAAACGTCCCACGCGAGTCGTTTTCTTTTTTCTGTTCGTGCGACCGATTTCTGCCGTTTGTTCAGTTTTGTTGTAAAAACTGGTTGTTGTAAAACATGTTGTAACGTTGTAGTGCTGTGTAATTATACGAGTTAAGTGGTGAAAGTGCCAATTGGTATATGAGCAGTAACCCGTACAACTACTGCTAGTGTCAATTGTATACGCGCTCAATTGAAATCTCAAAACCAACCACCGTTCACTGTTACTCCAAACGATGATTTTCATCGACCTCAAATTCCAGGAATGGCAATGGCAGTACCAGATCTCAACCACCTTCTTCGTGTTCGTGATAGTGCCAACGCTACTCTGGATCTACGCAAAGTACATCACATCCAGCCCCAACAAGTACAACAAGCTCGAAGAACCAATTAAGCTCGTGGTGCCAATTCCAGACGAGGCAAAGCCCCACTGGAAGGGAAAGAGACTCTACCCGCCCAACCTCACCATTAGAGTACCCAATGAACCCACCAAGATCCAGAGTTACTGTCCTGCTACAGGCCAGTACTTGGGAACGTTCTCTGCCACCTCGAAGGAGGAGATGAACCAACAGATAATCAATGCGAAGAAAGCCCAGATAAAATGGAAGAACTCGAGCTTCTCGCTCAGAAGACAGGTGTTGAAGACTCTCAGTCGCTATATCCTTGACAACCAACAGGATATTGCTAGAATCGCATGTAGAGATAGCGGAAAGACCAAGCTCGACGCGCTGATGGGTGAAATTATGGTGACTTTGGAGAAGTTGAACTGGATTATCGTCCACGGAGAGAGAGTCTTGAGACCGTCCCAGAGACCAGGTCCTTCGAACTTATTGATAGGTATGATGAAGAACGGAGAAGTTAGATACGAGCCATTGGGAGTCGTATCGGCATTGGTGTCGTGGAATTACCCATTCCACAACCTTATGGGTCCTTTAATTGCAGCTTTGTTTACTGGTAATGCCATTATCGTGAAGTGCTCTGAACAAGTTATCTGGTCGTCCAAATGGTTTATAGATTTGGTCAGAGTAGTGCTCAGACTGTTGGAAATCGACGAGGACTTGGTTCAGTTGTGCTGCTGCTACCCAGAAGATGCTGACTACTTCAGTTCCCATCCTGGCTTGTCACACATAACGTTCATTGGCTCTAAACCCGTTGCTCACAAAGTTGTGGAAAGTGCTGCCAAGGAACTCACACCCTGTGTAGTAGAATTGGGAGGAAAGGACTCTCTAATCGTCTTGGACGATATCAAGGATATCAAAGCATTATCTTCTGTCATAATGAGAGGAACTTTCCAGAGTGCTGGCCAGAACTGTATTGGTATAGAGAGAGTCATCTGCTTACCTAAAAGTTACGAAAAACTTATAGAAATCTTTTCAGAGAGAGTCAAAGAGCTCCGTTTGGGATCAGATGTCGACCAGTTGGACGAGATTGACATGGGCGCCATGATATCCGACAACAGGTTTAAGCAAATAGAAGCATTGATAGAGGATGCAGTAAGCAAAGGTGCTCGCTTAATTCACGGAGGAAAACCATACCAGCATCCAAACTATCCACAGGGTCATTACTTTGAACCTACTTTACTTGTTGATGTGGATTCTAGCATGAGAATATTCCAAGAAGAGGTCTTCGGTCCTGTGCTTACTATGATCAAGGCTACGGATGTCGATGATGCCATCAACTTGGCTAATGGAACAGAGTACGGATTAGGTAATTCCATTTTCGGCTCAAGTTTCAAGCAAGTTAATGAAATTGTCAATAGACTCGATAGTGGAAACGTTGCAATCAACGACTTTGCCACGTTCTATGTTGCTCAACTCCCATTTGGAGGTGTGAAGAAATCAGGATACGGTAAGTTTGGAGGTGAAGAGGGTCTTTTGGGCTTGTGTGTAGCCAAGTCAGTCGTCATGGATAAACCTCTTATGAGATGGTTGGGCGTAGCTACCAGCATACCACCACCAATTGACTATCCTATCAAGGACGACAAGAAGGCATGGGGATTCGTGAGTAGTTTGAATACTGCTGGTTACGATAGCAGAGTTTGGGAGGTTGTGAAGGCTTTCAAGAAATTGGCCAAGGGTGGTGCATAGACATTTAGAAGAAGACATCACAAGGAAAATGAAGCTTTACAGTGCATGGAGCAAAATAATCGTATTAACGACATGGCATTATATGAGTATATAGCTACAAGCTAAGCTGTCAAAACAGCGTAGCACTTATAGAGTTCTGTAGATATGTATTTTGAAATGTATATAAATAATAGTAAAAATCAAACGATAAGAGGATGGAATTGAAAGCAAAGAATCACCGCGTATAAATGTGACGCTTATAGAAGGGAGAGACAGTCATGGTGATAAATAAGGACGAATGTACAGTAATATTGAAGATATGATACTATTCAATCGTTTATCCATTAATGGTGAATATTTTCAATTGAGCAAAATAACAACAAATTTCCTATTCTTTATCGTAACTAACATAAATTGCCATGACTGAATGCTCTTTCTAGACTACTTAATGAGCAGCGTTGATGTGCAACTCTGGAGTTGGCTTGATGGTGGCATCAACCAACAACTTCACCACAGAGGTCTTCTTCTCAGCGTACTTGGCCTTAATACTGGCCAATTCAGTCTGGACCTGGGCATCGGCTTCCTTGTCAATGGACTCGTTCAAGCCAGCGTGCTCCTTTTCGTAGTCCTTCAACTCAGACTCCTTCTGTTTCTTGTACTCGTCGATTTCAGTTTGAGCATCTGCCTTAGCGGTCTTCAAACGGTTAGTTCTGTACTTTCTGGCCTCGTTGACAATTTCAGCGGCCTCTTTTTCGGTCTTCAACAATGAGTGGATTCCAGAAGACGACATGTTGCGTAATTACTTCAATTGACTGCTCTCTTTACGGACTCTACAAAGAACTTCAATTCATCATTATCTAATAATCGATTTGGGGGCTCGTCCAGATAGGGTAGTTGGTGTAGACACGACCGTTTTCTAAATTGGGTGCATTTTGAGGTGAATATGGTAGCGCGGATAGGTTGGCAGTGGTACTGGATATGCTTGAGGAATGGTGGAAGTATGAAGTGTTACGAAGTGGCATTATGGTATCATTCGTGAAGATGGTTCTATCTTTTGTCAGAAGGAAAGAAGTTGATATGAAATGTCCAGTATTCAATATCCTTCGCCCTGTGGCTAGCTGTGTATTTATTTTGCTAGTACTGCTATTTCCACGCTTACAATACTCGACTGCGAAAAGCTTTCTGAAAAAATTAGATGTTCCTTTATTAATCTATAGTTACAGGCAGTATATATTACAGTATTTTGAACTTTAGTTCTTTTGTATGTTTATGTATGTGTGAGTACTACGCTCAATAATCGGGCAAGAAACCGTCTGATATGAACCGGAGCATGTACTCATCAATATGGCCAATTCCCTCCCCATAATCGACATCAACGACTTCTCCTGGCGCGCCCTGTTTGACAGGAGCACTAGCAGGAGGTACAGAGCCATCTAGACCTGGCGTAGGAGTGCCAGCTGCTGTAACAGATTTGCTTTCTTCATCAAAATCTTCGTCATCAACAGCAACTTCTTTCATGGCAACATTTGCTGCTGCTCTATCATCTTCATCTTCAACTTGTGCAAAGGCATTTTCCATGCTAGCATCACCGGTGAAATCTAATTCTCGGTCAGGGATTTGATCAACAATAGTAGAATCATTCACAAGATCTCTAACGGAAAACTTACCGAAGTAATCAGTCGTGAACTCACCATCCTGAATAACAACATTATCCAATTGTCTCTTCTGATTAGCTTTCTTCAAAATGTTCGATTCAATGGTGTATTCAGAAACGAATCTATAGATGTGCACATCTCTACTCTGACCAATTCTATGACAACGATCCTGACATTGCTTATCCATAGCAGGATTCCAATCTGAGTCATAGAAAATGACTGTATCTGCACCAGTTAAATTGATACCCAAACCACCGGATCTTGTCGATAAGATAAATACTGGGATCTTATTGTCTCTATTGAACTTCTCAGTCAAAAGTTGACGATCTTCGATCTTTGTAGCACCATCCAATCTCATATATCTGTATCCATGAATATTCAAGAATTGTTCAAGAATATCTAAAACTTTCGTCATCTGTGTGAAAATAAGTGCACGGTGTCCTCCAGCTATGAGATCTTGCATCAACTTTGCAAGTTTCTGAAGCTTACCACAATCATATTGAAGCAAAGACTTATCCGGGAATGCAATACTGAGCTTAACTTGGGATTTGTGGAAAGGGTTCTCAATTCTATTGGTGGCCACTTCGTGAACCAACTTCCTTTGTGTCGAAATTGGAATCAATTGATCCTTCATATCCAAAGCAACTACTGTTGGCGTCAAAACAGAATACTTTTCAATAACGTCACACATTACGCTTGCCCTCTCAGCCAAAGAAAGGAACAAGCTATCGTAGATATTGCTATCTTGCTTCGGTTTTCTCTTAGTCAAGAAGCGAAGTAACGACTCACCATATATTGGAGAGCGGCCACATCTCAAGGCATTTAAGTACAATACATGTTTGAGTTTATCGCGTACCTCCATCTGGTCTTTTGATTTGATGAATTGGTAATACTCAACACAGTCTGTCACATCTGGAGCATTCTCCATAAAATTGCTTTGAGTCAACTTGTCAAGAAGCTCGATTTGTTGTTCTATATCCTTGGATGATCTGAGCTTATTAGCAGACTGAGAAACAAAGTAGTTCAAGTTATCACTGCTTGTTATATCCAAATTAAGGACATGAAAGTCAACATTCTGCATTAAGCTTGCATCAGTAAGCTCCTTCCTCACTAAATTTTCAGTAGACGAAAATGTACTGCAAACACCCTTAGGCATTGCGAATGAGGTAACAATAGGCCTCACTTCAAATAAATCAGGATGGTTACACACTTTTCTCAACTGCATCAAGCAGTTGATAATAGACAAGAAATTTCCAGATGCCAATGTTTCTTTAGTTTTGGCACGAGACATAAAGTCATCATACAAAAACCTTTGTCTCTTAGACAAACGACAGTACACAATGTGTTCATACTTTCCAGGCATTTGCTTCTCTACATCCTTCTTCAAACGACGCAACAAATAAGGTCTCAACACCTGATGCAAACGAGCCACGGTATTTCTGGTCTCTTCATCCATTTTCTTGGTTGTTCCCTCATTTTCATCTATGATATCAGAATTGGAAGCTGCCGTAGTTTGTTCCATAATTCTGTCTACCGGTCGACCGAACCATTGTTGGAAATCATCCAAATTTGCGAAACCATCCGGCATAGCTTGGTTCACCTTCGACGACGGCATCAAGAAATATAACAAAGACCATAATTCCATCAAATTGTTCTGTAAAGGTGTACCTGTCAATAACAACCTATTCTCGGTATTAAAGTTGAGAAGAGCTCTCCATCTGGTAGATCTGAAGTTCTTGATATTATGTGCTTCATCTAGAATCATATATCTCCATCTACGTCTTTTGAATGATTGCTGATCTTGAACCACTAACTGATACGAGGTGATACATACGTGAAATGCATCAGGCTTATTCCAGCCTTTTCTTTTCAGAGCTCTTTGCTGAGGTGAACCATAATAGGTTAACACTTTGAAACCAGGAGCAAACTTTTTGAACTCGATTTCCCAGTTAAGCATAACCGATGTAGGCACAATAATCAAATGTGGACCCCATATATGATGCTCACAAGCCAAGTATGAAAGAAGAGAGATAGTCTGAATAGTTTTACCAAGACCCATCTCGTCTGCAAGGATACCATTGGTGTTGTTGTTATACAAACTTGCGAGCCAGTTCAAACCTTGCTTCTGGTATGGTCTCAAAGTACCTTTGAGAAGAGGAGGGAGCGGTACATCTCTGACCTTGGATCCATTAATTTCTTCCTCCTTGACTTCTTCTTCTTTAGTTTCTGAGGCCGCTTCTTCTTTAATTTCGCCATTTGATTTGACTTCTTTATCTTCAGCTATATCTTCCTCATCATCTGTTGAACTCATATTTTCGTCATCGCTGTCTACTCCTTCACTTTCACTGTATGTACCCTCTTCTTCAGAGGCAACATCCTGATCTACCAGACCATTGAAAATACTGGCTAAGCTCGAACCATGACCATTCTGCTGGGCCCCTGCTTCTTCTTCTGACAGCTCTGCTTCGGCATCAGTAATTTCGTTATCGGCCTCATCGCTTGATTCTTCAGATGACAATCCTGAACTAGACTCTGCCTCAGAATTTAAGACAGAGCCTTCTTGAACATCGTTATTGAGCTCCTCTATGAGTTTTTTCTGCTCCTCAGTATATTCAATTTCAACAGGAGGTGTTTCAGTGTGTTCTCTATCACCATTTAAAGCAACAGTAGTTCCACCATAAAGAGCCGAAAGTCCCTGGCTTACATCAATGTCGTCGTCTTCATCCTCAAGCTCACTTCCTTCTTCGTCATTATCTTCTACCGAAACTGCTGAAGAAGGTTCCACGGAATCTTCTAGATTAGAATATTTCTGTCTGAGCTCCTCCACAGATAAAGTCATATCATTGTTCTTTTCATCTATATCAGCCAACGCCACTTCAGTTTCTTGTTCGTTATCTGAATTCTCTACAGAACTGGTACTGAAATTGTCATCTGAATTTGAAATGCTAGTTTCCGAGTCACTCGCATTATCATCACTTTTGTTATAATCGGTTTCTACCTCTGTAGTAGCTTCTCTAGATGACTTATTTAACTGGGCTTCCAACAATTGCGTAGAGTGCTCTAACATCTGACTCAAGTGTTCCCTTCCCTTTATCTGTGCCAAATCATCTGCCTTTTGTTGCTGGATGAAGGTATACACCTTATTGGCTTGTGTCCATCTCTTCTTGACAGCTTGGACAGCAATTCTACTTAATCTTCTCAAGTTTTGCTTTCTTTCTCTATCGAGCCTTTCTCCCTCGCCTCGCTTCTTTCTGAAGTGCAGCTCTATCATCAGAGCAACTTTTCTTGTACGGAGTTGATGTTGCTTACGCATCTGTTGGTGCAATTTGGAGAATGTTACAGCCTGGGAGAGAAAATAGTCGTAGTGAGTGAGATTGTTGACGGCACCTTGTACCTTTGGATAAATGGTGGACGTCGAACGAAATGGATCAGAAACTTGTCTAATATTAGATGTCTGTGGGAGAACAATCTTTCTACGTTCTATCTTGTCCCCGTTCAATACCAAACTGTTCTCGATTTCAGCTTTGTGGTAGATTTCTTTAAGTAGCTCTTCCTGCTGGCTGGTTACCTTTTCAAATTCTTCAGCAGTGTTATTGTAGTCTGGTACATCATCTATGATTGCAACTTTATAGTTGGAGTCCAAGAACTTCTGGAGCTTCTGGGTGATTTCCGGGCCCACTTGTATTCTATCCTTTTCCCTAATTACTGTGAGTGGAGTCGGATTAAACTCCAATATTTGCCGTTCATCTTCGTTCCTGATATCTGTACTGTTGTCTAGATTGCTATGCTCAGGTCTCCATGCTGGTATATGCGAAGGATGTGTTACTAGAGGAGGCGGTATGGTGAATTTAACCGCTTTCAACTTGTAGTTAGTTCCTAAATCTTCATCGGATGATTCTACAATTTCTTCCTCCTTTTCAGTCTTGACTTTTCCAGACCCCTTTGATGCATGCTTACCTTTAGATGCTGGAGTCTTTGAATTGGATTTTGAAGTTGCGGCTGTAGATTTGCTGTGATTTGCTTGAGATGTCTGGTTGTTCAGATGGCCGATATTTTGGCTATTCGGTTTTTCATCTTCGTCCAAGGTTCTACCAATAAGAGTCATTTCCATCTCTCTGCTCTTTTCTATCACATCGTTCTTGAAGGGATACTTCTTCAACAACTTCTCCTCGAGCTCGGCGAGAACACGCTTCTGCAAACGCAAGGGCACACCACTCAAATCGGGTTCTTCGTCCGTTCCGTCGTTCCACGGCAACTTGTAATTGGGGTTATTGGTGAAATTCTCGAACAACTCCGGTAACTGGTGGTTATGCTCGCTCTGTGCTGGTGCTGAGAAGTCCTGAGGATTCCACGATACAAGCGACTTGTACTCAGTCAAATGGAAGAGCTCATTGAGAGTCATGTTGAAGTCGGTGATGATCTTGGCCAATTTCTGTTCTTTTGACAATTTGACCAGAATGGCCGTGCCTCCAGATTGCCGTCTTTTTTTGGTTGCAGTGCCATTGCTGTATGGGGTCTGCTTGCCACTGTCCATCTGTGCTTCGTTGTCTGATCTCTTGTGAGGAACAACCAGAGTAGACGACGAACCAGCAGAAGAGAGCTGACGTAACCGCAGCAGACTCCTCCTTCCGCCGCTCTGAGACATTGCAGTGGGTTTATGAGGCGATCGTAGCGGGTCTATACTGTTAGAACTGCTGAAGATCGGAAACTGGAAGAAATACATGGACTTATTGGTAATCTCTGTTTGAACAGTCGTAGAGTTGACTGGGTATGGAAGATTACACAAAGACGGCGTGTGATGGGCGATGTGCAGGCTTGGTAGAACTGGTAGCGCTACCAAAGACAGTGTCACACTATGGAGATGGAGGTAAGAAGATGGAGGTAGGAAGTTGTAGAAGAAAGTAAGAGGGGAGTTGAAGGAAGGGGATATGAGTGGTTGGTAGAGTTTACGGGAGAGATAGGGTATTTTCAGGCGAATTTTCAAGAAAAAGGACGAAGGTGTGATGTGTTTGTTGGGGTTGTTATTTGTATGGCTACTTTAAGCCCTCGGGGTATTTAGTAGTAGACCGAAGAGAGAAGTCAAATAAGTAAATACGGTATTTATTTTGGTGAATTAGCTATGAAACGGTGGGATGGCGGTTCTATTCTTAAAAGATACGTGGTATGAACTTGGGGCTTTCTTTACAAAGAAGAATCCATAAATCTCGTCCAAATAGAAGTCTGCCATTATGCTATTTATCTCTTGCAATGAAAGCCATAGGTTTTCTATGTACTATAGGCATATTGGAAGCATTGGCAGCTGTAAATGACAACCGCAACGTCACACAGCTACACTGTCTACAACTCTGTTACCAAATGTATGTATAAATAAAGTACATAGCAATGTATATGCGATGAAAAAGAAGAATGGGAGCACCATGGTACCCAATAACGAGTCCAATAATGCTGATGGATGACAGTGGTACCAAAGCCTACTGCAGAGACTATTTTCCGATTGACGGGCTTCAATTAACTCCGTAGAAACAATGGACCATATGAATATGTTTACTGATGAGTCTACATCACAAACTTAGGCCTTGATGAAGTCAGAGTGTTGTTGTATGTATGTCTCCTTGGCAGTGGAGATGTCCTTGTCTCCATCCAAGAAGCCCAACTCTTGCTCAGCAGTGGTATCTGGCTTGACACGGTAGAAGAAGTCGTCCTCAGCGCTTCCAGATCCCAACTCCTTGGCCAATCCGCCGAATGGGTACGATCTAGGCATGGCTGGCTTCTCTGGGTTCAACTGGAAGTACCAAATGGTGGCTCCAAATCCGAAAACAAGTGAGAAGAAGATGGCGTTGTGCTTCAAAGCAGTCTTGTCGGAAACGAATTGGAAGTAGTCTGGGGACCACATGTCGTACAAGTCATCGTCGATATTGACTGGATCGTTGAGGTTTCTTCTGTTCTGGGGATCGTCGTACTTGGCGTAAGGGTCCTTGTCTTGGGCCAACTCTGGTTTTGGGTTGGGGTAGTCTCCTATCTCGGGTCTGTTTGGGTCTGTCAACGTGATCACTCTACCGGTAGTATGGTCTGTGATGGTGGTCTTAGTAGTGAGGCATCTCACGGGATTGCGTACGGCTCTGATGGAGCGCAACCCAATTCTTGAAAGCATTGTTTTGTTCTGTTAAGCACTTGCAATCACGTAACGACAACGAAACAACAACTACTATACTAGTATCTCTTACTGTTTGCTAACCGCTTGCCTTCTTTTACTGCCAAAGTTCTCGATCGGTTGAGCCAATGAAATTTTGTGTGAAAAAAAGCATTTGTGCGGCTGAGTCAGCGGTTACATAAGCAAGGTATATAGAGAGTAGTAGGAGTTGTAGAGAGTTGATGGTGTAGTTATTGTGGAAAGATGGTCTATAATACTGTTCATTAAGATGTACATGGCTATTGGGTCTACTCTATTTCGTGTAAAAATTCTAATAGATAGGTGTGTATTGTTAAGTAATTTGGTCCGCAGCAAAAAGTCAGATGGATGCTTACTGTGCTTCTGCGCTTCAGTGCATGGGACGAGAGCTAACTATACGGTAGAATATACGCTAAATTGGACCTAGGAAACCACGCAGAAGGCGGGACGAAGGGGCAATATTGTAGAATGAGAATGCAATTGGTTGGTTGTTTGGTGCTGGCCCCCTATTTGGTGGACTTGAAAGCTTGTGGTTCTCCGAATTGGATGTCCTTGACCTTGTCGCTTTCAGCGAATTCGATTAAGCCCTCGTAACCGTCGAGGTTAGCACCGAGGTACTTGGCCACGTAGCCCACGGCGAGGTATACTGGGATCACAGCAAACAAGACGCTGGCGTTACGGTAGTTCCAGTATTCGTGCACTGGAGGAGGATTTATGTTGAAGTTGTATTTATTGTTGAACGCTGGTTTGGCAGCAGCTGGCTCGGCAGCTGCGGCGGCATGCTGAAATCTTTTGAAGACTATTCTTCCGCAGTTTCTCAGTGATCTGGCGAGCATCTTGTAGTTGTGCTAAGATAGGTTGGTAGATGTATAACCTGTAGTACTGTGACATGGATTGGATGTATTACGTTCAATTCATTTCTATTCGTTGATATTTTCGTTCAGTGAGAGGGTTGGTGTGCAGGAACTCAATTACAGTGTACCAGAAGAGCAGAGAGCAGAGAGGAGAGAGCAGTGTAAGAGTAGGAAGCAGCAGATGGTGGTGAAGATATTCTATGAGATATATGGTTGAGTTTGGTGAACTATGGGAAAGTTGGGATTTAGTAAAATGAAGTAGGAAGGGGGTTTTAAGAGAGGTTCTGTTGTTGGTAAGTGGTAATAGCATGCATAGGATGCTCTCTTAGTGAATTCACTGTGTGCTTGCGCAGTAAGAGTGAGAAGGGAGTTGACGAGTTTACTCGATTGGTTGGCGGACTTTTTAACAACGTCGCCATCGTGTATCTTTTGTCACTTGTGATCTTTACGTATTGTGGTTTGTATATGTAATGTGATGTCTATCTATAGTATGGTAGTTGCTAGAGAATGTATATACAGGAGACGAGATTTTGCAGCTTAATTTGAGATAGGCAGTTAAGCAAGGTGACATTACCCTTTGATATGCCCATTTTTACGTGGAAGGCTTCCTGTAAGAAGGTATATTCCACGAAGGGTGTATAAAAGAGAAAAGCATCAATAAATCCGACTTATTGAAAGCCTTTAGACAGTATTACCTTATACATCTAGAAGCCGTTAACGATAATATAAGAAGAGTGAGCTATGCATAGACGAAACCCCAACTCTCATAACTTGCACTAGAAATGCTCAATCATCCCTACCAATTACTCTTTACACAGTATGAACCAGACGAATTCTTCTCTTCACAAGAACCACTTCATCAAATACATTAACAGAGACCCGAATTCACATACAGCCTTAGGCCACCATCACCTCCTCCTGCACATCACTCATCTCTTGCTAGCACTGCACACAACACACTACATACTTAACAGATTTTTATGAATACGACTTACTATAGTAGTTCCTTCAATCAGTAGTCTTCAACTCCAGCTATGTCATACCACAATTCGAGCTCTCGAGGCGGCTACAGAGATAGAAGAGGAGGCTTCCACGGTGGCTCGTCTTCGTATGGAAATTCGGGCCAAAGAGGAGGCGCTGGTGGTGGTGATTACGGTAGATATAATAAAGGTTCCAATGGTTCTAATGGATCTGGACATTCTCTGCAATATCAGCAAGGCGCAAGAAAGCCATTCGTGAAAAGAGGCGGATACCAGTCAGCGTACCAGAATGCATACCAATCGGCTTATCAATCGCAAAATTACCAGACCAGTGGATACACACAACAGAATAACAGGCACAATGACTCGTCACACGGTCAGTTTCAGCAATTCCAGTTATGGATGGGTGGACTTGATCCGACGTGGACAGAGGAGTCCATTTCGTCGATTTGGGCAGCATTCGGGGAAAAGCCGACTGCTGTGAAAATAATGAAGGATAAGTTCAATACAGCAAAGCCATCGTACTGCTTCGTATCATTTGCTACGCAAGAAGCCATGACTGCTGCGATGAATAAGAATGGATTGGCCATACCTGGATCAACAAGAGTTTTCAAACTTAACTGGGCCAGTGGTGGAATGACGGCTCAAGCGGCATCTGGTGTAGTTCCGAGAGGAGATAACAGAGCTCCATTAAAGAATGAACATTCCATCTTCATAGGAGATTTAGCACCAGATGCTACCGAGGAACTCATTATGAGCAAGTTCGAAGCAAAGTTCCCTGACCAGGTCAAACAAGTGAAGATCATGTATGATCCTCTGACCGGGGCCAATAAGGGTTTCGGTTTCATCCGTTTCCACAGTCAAGACACTAAGAGCAGAGCTCTCAAGGAGATGAACGGAGTCGTGATAGGAAGCAGAGCCATAAGAGTCGGCCAAGCAACTGGTACAAACAGTATATTACCTGCTGGTGCCCAAGAAGCAGAAACTCACGAATACTCCAAAGTCCATGTACCACAACCACAGCCCACATTGAATCAGTTTACAGACCCCAACAACTCCACTTTGATAGTGAAGGGGTTATCATCAAAGTTCACAGAAAACGAAGTGGCCGAGCATTTAATAGCTTTTGGAGATATCGTGTTCTGTCGATTATCTCAAGACTTCCAATCGGCAAAAGTCAAGTTCTATAATAGAACTTCGGCAGAGAATGCTCTTCTTTTCTTGCACGGTGAAACCATCAACGAATGCCAAATCGAAATAACATGGGGAAGCGAAAAGGAATTAATCAGCGGAGAGAAGTACGAAGCAGCTAAAAAGGCTCCTCTAATCTATAGCTCATTTGATGTCTATCCTGTGAGGTTAGACAAGTTGAACGAGGACCAAGTCTCGGAACTACTTTCGTCTGAAATAGATGGAAGCACACCGCTTCCTGCTGGAAGAGCTAATGAGTTATACGTCAAGGCGAAACTACACAAAGAAGAATCCCTCGAGTTGGCATTGTACTGATCGTATTGATCTGGTACCATTGTATATATAATTAGATATCTATAATTGGAGCTTAATACAAGTTATTGATGATCATCCTCCGTCACACCAGGACAATGAGAGTTCAAGTCGTCCTCATCGTCATATTTACATCCACAATAGTAGCAATAAAGATACTCATTTCGAAGGTGAAGTAAAAGTGTTGATATGTTTCTTTCCACCTCGTCAAGATCCACATCTTTGAGTTTGACAATCTTGCTGGTTGAATGTTTGTCATCGAGAGCTTTGATGGTATCTGAAGAAGGACTTGGATCTTTCTTCATGGTTATGCCCTTCTTTGGTACATCGGCATCTTCGTCCATTTGAACCATGATCTCATCGTTATTAACCACATCTTCGTTCTGTATTCGTATCCTCTTTCCTTTATGCCTTAGCGTGTTCTCTCTATCAGCCCTTTCAATGGCGTATTGTCTCCAAAGAGGATTCACTTTGTCTGTATCTCCATCTTCGTAGAAAGCTGCTTCTTCTCCACTGATGTCAAAGCACACCTTCATCAACTTGCTCCATTGATGTCGAATCTTACCTTCCTTCTTCAGGATACTGACCCTCAGCTTATACCCTTCTACGTCGAGCTCGTTTATGGTCTTCTCAAGGTCAACCTTCTTGTCTTTGTTGTTTCCTCCAAGTCCCACTTTGTCGATCTTCACTGTCACTGAAATCGGTTCATGAGTGGTTTGGTTCGACCCTGCTCTGCTCAGGGGTTCTTTCCCAAGAGTATCACCAACTTTGAAACCCATCTTCTCCATAATGGACAAGCCAACCGACTTGTGAGTTGGTTCCACAAATAACGACTTGCTCATTGCGCTTTCTGTCTTGGATCTCTGGAGATCTTTGTACTTCAAGCCTTGGAATTGTGAGTCTTCGACGTGGTCTTGTTGCAGCTTTTCATCTTGAATCGAGGCCAAGTCGAACCTCAAGTAATCATCCGAATCGTTGGAAGCCGTCCCAGAGATTGGTTGTTTGTGATGCTTTAGAGCTTCGCTGTGGTCCTTGTCTTCATTGGTATCATCAACATCACGAGTCTTCGGTGGAAGGTATAGCTTCTTTGGTTTTCGTGGAAGGTTCTTCCGTGATTTAGGAACAGAGGCTTCGTTATCATCATTACTGACTTCCTCGTCAGAAGAGACATCTCCAAACACGCTGTGGATCCTTTTCTTCATAGCAATGTCAGTTTGATATGAATGGGTATATACATGTCGTGGACTGAACCAAGCAGATACTATAAGAAGTAGAACTATAAGAAGTAGATTACACCAGCTAATTATGACAAACAGCTAATTATGACAAACAGCTAATTATGACAAACAGCTAATTATGACAAACAGCTAACTGTAACAAACAACTGACTGTAACAAGTACCTGAATATTACAAACAGCTACCATAACAAGAAACTCTCTTAATCAGTCATAGAACCATCTACGAGGTCTCAGCTACCCCATACTTCGCACTCGTACTCGCACTCGCACTTGAACCAGCACTCTAACAATCTCCCACCTAACAAAAGTCGCACACGAAAAACAAAACTCGCTTTTGCTTCGCATTTGTTAGACCCTATGCGCACAAATTAGTTAGCAAAAGCTTATTGTTGGTGGTTGTAAGCTCACATTGTTACAGATTGCGCTGTTGTAAGGTGGAAGTGATAGTGTTGATAATCGGGCATTGCGCTGAAAATATTATATTGAGTGAAGACATTCATACGAGAGTATAACGAAAGTGATAAGAGGATAAAAGAGAAGAAGTGCAATACTACTCAGAAGAAGAATAAAGAAACGAGACAAACAAGTACCTACGGCTAGGAATATAGAAACCGTACTTAAAGATATATTTTATTGACCGTCAAACAGCGAAAGATACGAAACAATCTTCACTCTTCCGTTCTTTAACTGCTCTAACCATCAATTTTTCTAGTACACTGGAAATACCACAGTCCACGAGACGTCAATTATTCGTTGTTCTTATTCCTCGACTACGAGTTCGTCTTCAAATACAAGTCAGAATTGATAATTCACCGTTAGTCGTCTTCACCACTCACCACACAATGCTACCACATAAGAAAACCGACCCTAACTACAAGTCGCTACCTGTTTCTCGGGTGTCATCATCACTGCGGTTGAACCAACTTCCCCAGCACAGCTACATCAGCTCCATCCCCACAACGCCGAGTGCTAACTACGTGTCGTCGTCGTTGAATCCAATACGGAATCTACCAGTAAACTCAGGGTCTATCAAGAGTAAAATCACAACCAAAGCAGAGTTGGATAAGTTTGACCAGCTACCAATAGTGAAACAAGTCGGGGCATTCGAGACAACGCTTACCCAGATTTCCAGTGATATCTCCTCGTTCAAAGACTCACAATTACACGCAAAGGTCGAGAAGATTATCGCCATCAACGATGACTTGAAGACCAAAATCGATGAATTGGCCAGACACAAGCATTTGGGCGAACACATAAAAGAGCTCGAAACAGAAAGCAAGGACTTGGATGAAAAATCGAAGTATATATTAAAGGAGCTCATTGCTTACCGTAACGAATTGAAGGCTTTACCTAGATTGCCAGCTGCGAAGAATCGACAAGGCTCTACAAACGGCAATTCCACTTCTGTAGTACAGATCGAAGATGTCTTGAAGTATGCAATGAAATTGGCCAAGTTCACTAAGGCTCCTGCGACCTCAGCAAATGTGCCTTTTCAAATACATCCCAACAACTATGTTTGGCCCGCTGAAGATGCATTGAGAAGAGGCATGCTAGCAGCCAGTTCGTTGCAGCCAGATGCAATAATACAAAATGAACTCGGAACAAGTAAGGAAGACTTACAACAAGAAAAGGCTCCCGAAGAGTCCGAAGAAGCTTCCAAGGAAGAAGATCCAAGTGCCAACATACGTAGAGGCTCCTTTGGAGAGTATGGAAGTTCTGACAAGAAGAAAACACAAGAAGAACAAACAGCCGATCTCAATTTGGACTTATTTGATCCAGAGGACGAGTATTCTGATTAGGTCAATATAGAAGATAATGTTAGAATTGTAACTATTGTGTAGCACCTATGGAGTCTCATAAAAGAACTATTAATGTACGGAATCCAAACCTTCAAATAAATATTCAAGTAAAATACCAAATGCCAAAGCTGGTTTGAGGCTGCTAGTATATTCTACAGTCCTACAATCGTTCGAGATTCGTCACATAGATTGTGATGTATTTGAAATAAATAGACTATGTACATTATTACTTTTGGGCTTGCTTTCCTTTTCATATTTATATTCTAAAACAGGTCTGAGTGTTTTACTTCTTCGAATGGTCACCAAACATCTCTTTTGGATGGTTGAAGGTGTCCTTTGCAGTCTCTCCGCCCAACTTGCAGTCCAATTCCAATTGGTTCGAATATAACTCACCAGACTGTAAATGTCCCTTAACTAAATCAGCCAAACCCTCAATGAAGACCTCATTTCCGTTCAAAGATTCAGCCCTCTTGATCTTCTGTGGGTTTGCACAATCTTCTAACAACTCTATGTCTAATTCGTGCAAGGTCTCGATGTGGTCAGAAGTAAACGCTACTGGTACTAAGATAATACCCTTAATATCCTCTCTCTTCTCGAGTTTCTCCACGATTTTGGCAGTTTGTCCGCCCAACCACGGCTTTGGACCAACCTGGGATTGCCAAACCAATCTGTAAGGCAATTTAAAGTTCAACTTCTCCATAATAGCGTACACTGTGGTAGCAACTTCAGATCGGTACGAATCACCACGGTTTACGATATCCATTGGCAAAGAATGAGCCGAGAACAATATAACGAGCTTATCTCTGTCTTCCACAGGGAACTCACTGAGTTTGTCGTTGATATTGCTGGCGAATGCCGACACCAAACCCTTATGTTTTGGCCATCTATCTATAAAGGACCAATTAATGGTTCTATCAGGGTCAAATTTCAATGTCTGTCTGTACAATTCGTTCATAGAAGAGCCTGATGTAGAATACGAAAACTGGGGATACTGCGAGAATGCAACGGCCCTCTTGACACCATCTTTCAACATGGTCTGAAGGGTATCTTCTGTCAATGGGTTGGCATAACGGAAAGCCACATACGGTTTGTGGGGAGCAGTCTCTGGGCTGCTTTTGTCGAGAATCTCACATACTCTCTTACACTGGAACTCGGACCAGTAACGAATGGGCGAGCCCCCACCGATTTCTTCGTAGTTCTTTTCGATCTTGGGCGTACGACGTCTAGCAATGAACCTGGCCAAGATGTTCTGGAAAGGTCCGAATGGAATCAAGTCTCCATCGGAGAAGAGCCTGAAGAGGAAATCGTGGGTTTCCTTGACTGTCGAGGGACCTCCCATGTTCATGAAAACCACACCCGTTGGTGGTTTTGCTGCCGAAGTCGACGAGTTGAACCTTCTGAAAGAGCTACTCAATGCTCTTCTAGCATTAGAAGCGCCGAGTCTCATTGTAGTTATCTATTAAATCTATACGAGCGTAGAGACAGCAAACCGTCGTATTGTTTGTGTAAAAACGTGAAAAATAGGCCAACTACAAGTACTTGGGATACTTCTCCACTCGTGAATAAGCAGCAACAGCCAGGTTAGTACTTAGCTACTGAAGAGAACAACCATCACCTGGCAGCAACTCTGCCATGAACAGCTGATCGCTCGTATTGTGTGAAAAATCACAAAGGCCCGTGCCACAACATGCGGGGTTAGGGTGCAAAATATGGATTTAGTGGATGACAGTTGCTGTTAATGGATGTTATGGTGTATGGATATGGATATGGATATGGATATGGATATGGTATGTATGATTGGATATGGATATGGATATGGTATGTATGATGAAATATGGTATATTGGTATAATTAAGTAAAGGTATTTGGAATAGAATTGGAATATCCTCTAGAATGGTGGTCATATGTGAAATATGCTTAACTATAGATATATGCTTAACTATGGGCATGTGCTTAACTATGGACACATGCAAATGGATATAATAGTATGAAACATGTATGTAGTTAAGATATGTAATAAGGATATATGGTGTAGAGGTATATAAAGCACGGCACATGTGATACCATGTAATGCTACAAGAGATAATAAAATAATTAAAGA
Organism: Scheffersomyces insectosa; assembly: GCA_030572575.1. NCBI lineage: Eukaryota > Fungi > Ascomycota > Pichiomycetes > Serinales > Debaryomycetaceae > Scheffersomyces > Scheffersomyces insectosa. The sequence continues at coordinate 26,981 of JAJMAO010000097.1, forward strand.
TTCTAATTCTGCCCGTATTTGACACTACCATGAGAAGCATTTGCTGGTACAGTCAACATCATTGAAGAACAATCTCTTTCCACTACAGAAACCAGATATATAATTGAATATGTGCATTGTCATAACTTGGTATAACTATAAATATCACAGTCCGTTTCAAACTATTATATAGTTGGAGTGTAAGTTGAGTCAGAGTCTTGGGATAGAAGTTGGCACGAACACAGCGATTGTGAATTCGTTAGCATTCTGTGTGGAGATTGAATGTATATGGGTATATGTATTACCTATCCAGTCACTAATCCTTGGACCTATTCGTATCATGTGGAGAAAGAGTTTTCTATAAATAATGATTGATATCTACTCTGTCTTTTTGGGTTCCTCTGTGACTTTCTTCAAAATCTCTTTCTTCTTGTGGGAGAATATTTCGTTAATTTCATTGGTGAAGTTGTTGTAGGCATCCTTCAAGCCTTCAAAGTCATCTTCCTTTATCGAAACTCTACGTTGTTTGAATGACTGCCATGCCACAGTTAACTCCTTAATATTTTCGTCAATTTCTGCCTTGTCAACGGTCTCAAGAATGTCGATTGGTGGCAACCCAAGTGTGTCGAAACGATCCTTATCTAAGATATTTTCCACTTGGGCCACTAAAGCCTCAGACTCCTTAGGACCAAGCTTGTTCTTGTCGTCAGTAGTATTTTGGGCCTTGTATGAAGCACTATGAGACTGGCACCACCTTGTGGCGACTTTAGCGTAAGGTCCCTTAAATATGAAGAAGGTTACAAATGCAAGGACAGGAATGTAGAAGTAGCAGGTGTACCAACAGTAGACAGACAAACGGAAATCCAATATCACAAACGGCTGGGCAATAAATCCGAACGCCAATTGTGTACCAAGGTAACATGCAATGTCATACAACTTCTTTGAAGGCTTTGGTGTTTTTCCGTCAGCTTCTAAGAAGATTGGACGGAGATTTCTTCTGTAGATCTTTCCAACGGTTTGTAAAACGGCACCAAGGACAAACGTCAAGTAATATCCAGGCCTGGTACCATGCCAGAAAGCACTTGTTACAAATGTGAACAACGTACTCTTGAACCCTGGCTTCTTTCCTTTTCTGGCGATTCTTAAGTAGACGTAGTTCTTCAACCATTTGTTGGTATTCATATTCCATGCCTCTAAGCAAACATGAACGTTTTGTCCGGTCTCGAATGCCCATGGGTCAATGTTTTGGACTCTATCCCATCTGAAGGTATCGGTAGCTGGGTCGTATCCGTTGTAGCCGAGACCACACAAAATACAAGCACCCTCAGCAATGAGCCAAATGGTATAGTACTTCAATCTGTGTCCAAAACCAAGGATCCACAAGTAGAAGATTCTATAGATGAAGTTGTGGTTGGCATAGAGTTTGCCGCTCAACACATATGGGAGATTTACGTATTTAGGTAATTGCAACAAGAGAAATGCCCAAAAGAACCCTTGCATTGTCTTCTTGAACGATTGAACTCCACTTCTTGGAATTCTTCTCTTTCTCTTACCGGGTCTTTTGGAATCTGGAACGTCATCGAATAACGTCGAGTGAATGAATTTATCGTAATCTGCGTAGTCAAAGGCAGGTCCAGTCAATAAAGAAGCATAGAAAAAGACGTATCCAATGTAAGGTAAGAGGTTAGGGTGCTTCTTGACAATTCTTTCCTGTGCAAATGGAGTCAACAGTGCCTTTGGCTGCTTACCGTCGTGGATATTCCATCCGAAGGCTGAGAGCTTCATCACCAACACCATCTGCGCACCTGTTATATCAATTATGGTGGGATCATACTCCACAAAGAATTGTGTGTGGAGATGGCTGTAGCACAAATGCAACATAAGGAACAAGAAGTTCACCCATGGCATGGCGCTGGTCCGCAAGTAACGGGTGATGAAGTAGCATCCCATTGCCGAAATGAGTAACGTCAATAAGCCGCTTCTGAGGTTGAGAATCCCGAAAACATACAAGGCCGATACTGTCACATTGTAGACGTTCTTTAGCGTGTAATGGCGATCCGGTAAGCGCTTAAAGATCACCCCGAAGGGGAACGAAAGAAGCGTACAAATAAGTATCTTCAAACTAGCCACATCCAACCCAGTGGCATCCAGCAACTGGGCTATGCTGTCTTGAACGTATTGAAATGGCATTCCAGCTAGTTGGCCTCAATTGGCTGTAATGTCCAAAAGGAATCACTTAGTCAAATACTAACTGTCATTGACGTCACAGAAATCTCGTCGTTAGGGAGATACGAAGTCACGTGCGAAATTCAGGTACGGCTCTGTGAGAATGTATGTAAGTAACAGATTATGTATGCGCAGAAAACGGTAATATAATAATGAGCTGCAAAATTGCTGGGCAAGGGTTTACGAGCAAGCGAGGTTACGGGGTATTTATGTATTGTTGGATGTGGTAAAGGGTGCTTTGGAGAGCGGTGGGGTGTTTGAGTGCAGAAGGGGAAGATAAACTGCTTAGTTGGTTATATTTGATCTGTTGCTCCAAACTAGAGTACTCTGATACAGACTGATCTGACGTTTCTGTTCGTCGTAAAGCTGTTCATTAATACGTATAAATCTAATACTAAAGTCTAGAAAACTCAGCACCCCCTAACTATTAACTATTGTCTAGCCAGGACCATCTTATATCCCTCTTCCAAAGCAGTAGTTACAGTGTCGTTCTTGTATGGAATTGCTCCCAAAACAAACGCAACGTCATCCCATTGGCTCTCGCTCTGGCATTTGGCCAATCTCGCAAGAAGCTTCTCTGTCAATTGCTTCTGGTGTCTCTCCTTGTCAATGAAAGACAACAAGAATTTAACAATTCTCTTCATAGCATCTTTAGATAATGTTTCATCATTGGATAATCCGCTGAAGATATCAATAAATCCATTGTAAATAGCATTGTCCTTCGTAGCCAATTCAGCAAAGAATAAACGACACATGTCACTAATACCCTGATCTGGATTCTCCAAACATTTGGCCATGGATGACAATTGACCCTTGACCTTAACTTGACCGGCTAAAATCAAGAAAGTAACAGTCATGAGACATGTTCTTTGCACCATCATGCTTTCATCTGTAAGACGACGATACACAAAATCAGTACTCTCGTCGACAATATTATTGAAACAGACAGACATATCACCAAGAGCGAGCACACAATTGCATCTTGTAATAGGATCATCGGATTTTTCCATAATTGTGATTAAAAGAGGCAAGTTCTCTTCACAGTAGATCGAAGACACACACATTAACTTCGACATACATAAAACCGCCGACCTCTGCAAGGATCTATTATCATAATTTTTATTGTTGGCGCATATCTCTTTCACTAAAGGACCAAACCTAGCAAGTAAGGAGTTCTCACCATATAGAAGTTCTCTTTCCTTCACATGCACAACTGCATCTGTGAAATCATCCTCTGACGTTCCTCCGATCATTTCTAATTCATCACCTTCGTCCTCTTCATCATCGTTGTTTGACTTCTTACTTTCTGCTTCATGCTTCTTTTTCTTAAACTGTGCCTCTAGCTTTTCAAGATGGACAATAGTCTTGATGGCAACGTGTCCCACAATAAACAAAAGTTGCGACAAAGATATAACCTGTGACTGTTCTGAATTATCTCCCTTGAAAACTGTAATGGACTTTTTCTTTAAGATTTCAGAGCATACTTCTTCTGGTTGTGTTGCGGTCTGGAAAATGGCACCAATGGCCTGTTCCGCGACACTATACCACTCAGACTCCTCGTTATAGTCTAGAATGACTTCTTTCAACTTTTCTATGAACTCTTCTTCTCTAGCAATTTTAACCGCCGTAGTGTTCTTCTTTGCTGAAGGAGGAACAATTCGTTGTAGTGCAACACATGTATACTTTGCCAAGATCAAATCTTCCTTTCCTTTAGCGCCAAGTCCAACTGTCAACAATGCATCCAATCCCTTGACAACAATAAGACTGTCTTCCAATGCAAACATTCCTAAGATAATTATGGCACCACGACGCAGCTCTACTACCGATTCCGGAGATTCATCGCCTTCGGTTTCAAATGTGTAAAGTTGCCACAATATTTTAATCACCTCTGGACCAATCAACTTCTCCGCATACATCATTCCTAACAATTTCTCCAAGGAAGCTAAATCGGCCACCGATGCGTTATGTGTCAAACCTATTAAGTTCTTAGCGATGAATGCTGCTTTCTCTACCTTGGAGGCTGTTGCTGGAGCAGTTAAGAACAAGTCCTTGTAACAATCAATAAGATGTGATGGGACAGACTTTCCTTCATCAGAAGAGCCTTTCAGCCAAACTAAATGAAGCATCCTACGAATACCTTCTCCCGAGTTCTCGATGCCGTAGGCATCAGCTAGGACCATGAAATTCATGGAGTCGATAGCCTCATTTCTGTTTTTGGAGAACAACAAACGCGACACTACTTCTGTTCCCTTTTGAATAGCCTCTATAAAATCAACTGCATCTTTATAATAATTGACTTTAAGCTTTGCTCTTAATAATACATTTCTGTCGGGCAAATTCTGCTCTTGTTCGATCATTGACGCATTTAGCTCATCATGATTCACGCTGGAGTCATCATTCATGTCATCGTCGTCTTCCGCAATGGCTACAGTTTCGGGATCTTCTTTGTCTACTTCCATATCATCTGGCTGAGATTCCTGTTGGTCCCTCTGGGCAGTCCCAGCCGTTTTTTGAGGAGACAATGGCAAATATTTCTGCAATTCTGCCTCTGCTTCATCCAACCTTGCTTTCCAGAAGGTATGACCCAATTGTGACCCATGGGCTGCTGTGAATTGATGGGTAAGAACTAACTTCGACATTAATTTCATAACATTTCTTCTAACCAAGGTACTTCTATCGTCGAGTGATCTCACAGCAAGCATCATCATAAGCTGTCTTCTTTCAGTAAGCTTTACTTTGAGTCCTGTTACCTTAGTCATAGCCTGAAATGCCTTTGTTCTTACGTATGGATTCTGATCCAAGAAACGTTCTTGAAGTAAGTCCAAAAGGCCATCGACTTGCTGTGAACCATTGTGGCCATCTTCTCCTTCCTCTTCACCGCTGTTCTTGATGATGTCTACGACGATGTTACCACATGCTTCTACAACAGAGCATCTAAGTGTCTGATTACTGTTATCCAACAACTGAGCGGTACTTGACATTTGCTTCAAAATCAAACGAGGACTCAACTCAGAAAGTTTAATGAGAAACTCAGATACTGCCTTTGGACCGTTTGTGTCATTAGAATTAAATTGGGTTTGGGAGATTTCTCTCAAAACTTCTTCCGTCAATACCATGTAGTCGTATTCTTCTGATAGTATATGAAGCAATTCTGCCATGTAATTAGGCAAATGGACATAGTATGTAAGACATTGAATGATAGAGTGTTGTATAATATTGGCGTGTCCGTGGAATTTTACGGATATGGAAATGGCCTTAAATATGAGTAACTTGATTACTACCACTTTCATTCTTTCAGGGCTTTCCATGAGGTTAATTATTGGACGAGTGAAGAGCTCCACGAAGAGATCCCTTTCTGGAGTTGTCACAAACACCTTGGAGAGGTCTGTGTCGAGGACAGCGACTATGGATGTCAAACAATCCTCTACCAGGAAACAATTTGATTTCCATTTAGCCAACGCTTGCACGCCGGCGGTAGATTTAGACTTTCCCGCTATTTTTGAGTGATCTTCCTTTCCCAAGTGCTTTGCTAACACGAATATGAGGTAACCATACTTCTCGAGCGATGACTTGAAGTTGTCTAGCGAGTCTACAAAGTCACCACTGTCGATAGTGCTTTTGTAGGACTGGCCCACTGCATTGAAGGAGGATGTGAGAAGATAAGCAAGCTGCTTCTGGTGTTTCCCATCGAGAGTTCTGTACCCGTGGGTCAATTCTATCAAGTCTTCGAAGAGATCGGTGTTGTAGTTGATGGAATCATGGTTATTGGCAACGGCGTTAGTGACTGACTCGAGCTTGGCGTCTATGTCGGAGATGTCCACAGAGTAGTCTTTGTCCACGTCGAACGCGTTAAAGTAGGTGGATAGGTTGAAATCCATCGCGCCGGGTGGTTTATCACTGCTGGGAGGAAGAACTACTTATAACTAATAGAAGACTTAAACATCAACAGTGCTGCAAAGAATCACAATTAACTACGATTGTTTAGATTTGCCCGTGCACGACAGCTTGACAGAAATGTAAACACAGAAAGGCGCGGTGGAGAGTGTGTATAAGCAAGACAAGATGTCCATAGTTAAGTTGTTAATAGTTAAGTTGTACATAGTTAAGTTGTACATAGTTAAGTTGTTAATAGTTAAGTTGTAGGTAGTTAAGTTGTAGGTAGTTAAGTTGTAGGTAGTTAAGTTGTTCATAGTTAAGTTGTAGGTAGTTAAGTTGTACATAGATAAGTTGTACATAGTTAAGCTACATAGTTAAGTTGCGCGTAGTTATATCACATAGCTAGCATGTAGCTCAGCGTGTAATGTAGTACTAACAGCTAAAACAATACAGTGGAGACGATATGACTTAGAGTGTAATGCTCTGAGGATGTTTTAGAATGAAGGATATTAAATAACGAAAAGTATGAAGAGATATAGTACCGGATGCATAAGCAGAGGCAGTTAGTCTACACAGTTAAGTTTCAATAATAATTCATTATGTTCAAAGCGAAACTAAGAAGTAGATGTATTTCTAGACTTGCATATCCCATCGTTAAGTTGTTAAATTCTAGATATTAAGTCAAAATACAACGTATAGCGGCTTTCAGTTTTACTTGCATTAGTTATTTATAATACTACTGCAGAGAACTGTACTATCCTCTTCCCCACAATGTCCATTCTAATCCTATCATACATAGGCCGCTTATTCTTGGGCACCACCTCACTTAATCCTTAAGCTTAGCATACCCCTTGATGATGGCACGTTCAGTACCCAACCTTTCATCTTCAATGGCTCCCAAGAGATCCTTCATCGTCACCGAGTTACCACTTCTGATTTCTCTGAAACGTAATCCATTGTCTCCTCTAATCGATATTATGGCACTCTGTTTGCTCTTTCCATCGGGTTCGGCACCTGCCTTTACGCTATCAGATCCAGCAGACGCATTAGACGAAGTCATCCACGAGTACTTTTTTCTACCAGGATTCATGGTCATCATAGCTGCCGTTGCATTCGCAGCCCTGTGTAATGTCTCTTCAGCACCTGCCTTAGAATCACCATTTTGGCCCTCTCCTGAAGGGTCGGATGAGTTCTTTTCCAAGCCTAATGCAATTCTCTTGCTGACTCTTCTCTCCTCAAGCTCTTTCTGCTTAGCAGCCAAATTCCTGAGTTCCTTGGACAATTCTGAGCGTGGAATGGAGTTGGCATTAGCTTTTTTGGTTTTACTATTTACTTGTGGAATTCCACGACGACGATGGCGAGATAAGATCACCGTTTTGCTGAGTATACTGGCTAGCCATGTCTCACATGATGCAGACATCAAGTCAAGAAGATCTCCATCATTAAGGAAGTTCTGCTGAACTCCGTTTTCTCTCGCTATTTTATTCATGAAAGCAGCTACATGATAAGGATTAAGGAAGGCTGGAGGCTTAGAGGACTTAATGAATTGCTTTAGATCCTTAGAGACATCAGATCTTCTGTTCTGTTGCTGTATTAAGAACTCTTCTTCTTGTTGGATGTCCACACCGGCTGCTGCAATGGCATCATTTAACTTGTTAGTGTCAGTTTGTTTCTCTTTAGTCTGAGTTTCACCATTAGCATTACTCTGTGGAGGTGCCGTCGATAATGAAGAACTCATATTGCTCAGCATTGGGAACTGCACGTTATTAAAGTTAACATTAGTGGAAGGTGTTGGCGTCTGTCCATAAGAGCCAAAGGGGATACTAGTAGGAGTTGCGACTGAGCTATTAGGCTTGTTACTTATAGCACTGATGGGGGTATTCGTCGTCGTTGCAGGAAATGAAGCCGAAGGTGCTGTAGTATTTATAGGCTTCACTTGATTAGAGAAAGCATCGTTTCTGGTAAAATCGTCATCTGTTCTCTCAGATTTGACTTGTGCGCCAGTATGGATATTGGCGAGAGAATTCAGACCGTTTTCAGCGGGGTTTGTCACATTATCCGCTGGCTTATTGGAATCAGCAAAAGAAACACCTGGTCTGCTCGAGGTAGTTGGGGCATCAGTCACGCCAATTGCCAGCGATGATTGCGGCAATTCAGTATGGAAATCACCTTCTATGCTGTCAGTGTTACCAGCACTTGCTTCGTTGGAGTTAGGAAGAGCATCCAAGAGGTTCGTAGGAAGGCTGTCGAAATCAATGGCCAGAGGATCATGAATTTCGCCGTTCAATGCGTGTATTCCATCATTTTGATGGTCCGACTGTATATCTCCTATTTGATGCTGTAAGTTTGATGAGAATCCCGGCATTGGGTCGCTGAAGAGATCCTTGAACTGGTCGTCGTTTATCTCGGTTTTCTGTTTCTTTGCCGATGAATCACCATCGATGTCGCCGTTAGATCTCTTCAATTCATTGGGAGAGTCGCTTGGAGGAAGGTCGGACATAGTTGTGGTGTTGATTTTGTAGGGCTCTGAGCGGTTCGTAGCGATATCTATACCACTATTCAACTATACTTCACTGTTGCAAGTATTGAAGGATGACAAAAGAATGCAAGGAATCACGAGGAAAACAGCGATTTTCGGCGTGAATAATATTACTACAATGACAGGGGCTGTTTGGTGGCGTTGTGAGTATATACAAAGATGCCAGTGCCCGGATAGATGAATGGTTCTTGTAAAGAATCGACGTATAGCACACGAAATTGCTTCTCAAGTTAGCCGCTCAGTTAAAGTCGTTTCGAGAGCGAGGTGAGATCCTGTATAGTGCGCACTGTGTAGTAATAGTAGTAATAGTAGCTTTCAAGAGTAAGTATTAGAGTAGTACTTTGGAAAAGTTATGTTATATGATCTCATGGCAATGTCTGTTTATTGTAGAAGAAGAATCACGAATGCTGAAAATGTTTTAGTCGTCGTGTGATATGAGAGAAATGTAAGTGTGTAGATGTTCATTGCTTCTATGCTGTAGTAGTTCACTCTCGGTGAGCTCCATATATACCTATTTAACAATAGAGTTCTACTGCTATCTCCGAGAAAATATCCTCTTTATTGCTGAAACTACTCGGAAAGAGTGAGAATGTCCTCTGTATCTCACCTCCCACCATAGTACCCTGCAATTCAGAGAATATCTATGGTCCATACTACTTCAATTGCAAACCAGTACTTCATATCAGATGGTAGCGCCGATTTAACATTTTCACGTGACTTCATCTCGATGAGATGAAAAATGCTTAAATAAATATTTATACAAGATGAAGAGGAGATGGTTCTTCGTTATAAACCTTGAAAAAAGACAACTTTAAACCCTTACCTTACAGAAGGCGTAATACTTGTAATCTCACAACTTAACCGTAATGAGCTCTAAGGAAATTGCCACCTTTGAGGGCCATAGAAATTTCAGACTTCGTCTTGTTCTTTCAACCCTCGCTGGTAAGCCCATCAAGATTGCAAAAATCAGATCAAATGATATGAATCCTGGTCTCAAGGACCACGAAGTGTCCTTTCTCCGTTTGTTGGAATCTGTGACTAACGGTTCCCATATTGAAATCTCATATACCGGTACAACCATCATATATAGACCCGGAATCATCATTGGAGGTGAGCTTGTGCACAACTGTCCAACCAATAAGCCAGTAGGCTATTTCATAGAACCAATGTTGTACCTTGCTCCATTCTCCAAAAAGAAGTTTTCTATCATCTTCAAGGGTATAACAGCTAGCGACAGAACTGGTGACGCCACACCGGAATCCATAAAATGGGGTTTGATACCGATAATGGAGAAGTTCGGAGTCAGAGAGGTGTCTTTGCATATATTAAAGAGAGGCTCCCCACCATTGGGTGGTGGTGAAGTCCACTTGATGTGTAATTCCTTAATTGCACAACCAATAACTATTCATGCCACCGATGTGCCAAAGTTTTCAGCCATCAGAGGTGTTTCTTACTGTACAAGAGTATCTCCATCCATTGTGAATAGAATGATCGATGCCGCAAGAGGAGTATTGAGACCAACAGGTGTTGACGTCAATATCACAGCTGACGTCTGGAGAGGAGAGAACTCTGGAAAGTCTCCCGGTTTTGGTATCACTTTGGTGGCCGAATCTAAGAAAGGATGGAGAATACTAGCTGAAGGAGTGGGATCTGCTGGTGCATTGCCAGAAGATTTGGGTGAAGAAGTCGCATATAAGCTCTTGGAAGAGTTGAGTCAAAGTGGTGTCATTGGTAGAAACCAATTGATGTTGAGTTTGGTGTACATGGCTATTAGTAAAGAAGATGTAGGAAGATTGAAGGTCCATACCAAACAGATCGATGAGAGCTTTGTTCATAGTGTACGTGATATCAAATCTGTTTTGGGTGCTGATGTCTTCTTGAAGGAATCTGATGTACCAGAAGAAAAAGATTTCTTGACTTTGTCCATCAAGGGTATTGGCTTCACCAGTGCTTCCAAGAAGATCGCATAAGGATACATATAGAAGATCATTAATAAGCCTAATCATGCACAGAGTATTCGTAGAAATTGAAGCTTACAATCATAATAAACAATACATGTATATCGATATCTAATATAAATTTACAAATAAGCCATATTACTATTCTATAATGGTAAATTAATTTCCTATTTTCATGTTTGGGCACTCTACCAGAAAGAGCACCAACCAATATAATGCTGACACAAGTTTTCTACACTGGTTGCCTGTTGAATCAACTTATCAACTTGTGTTGGTACATCCAATCCTCTTAATCTCTTGATATCATTACCAGTCAACTTGTCTGTAATTCTCTTCAAAACTAAGGCGGCTCTGGCATTTCTGATCTCAATCTCATTTTGCTTGTTCAACCTTGCAGCCTCTTGTTCGTCAATCTGTCCTCTTCTTAATAACTCTACTGTGTTTACTTGTGGAACCTGGATTCCAGCAGCTTCAGCGACCGCCTTCGTTGGGAAATCGAATCCCCAGTTGATCAATGGATCATATGCAAATGCTTCTAAGATAGCCATTAATGACTCTTTGTTATCTCTCAATACTCTCATAACATGCTCACATGTTATTCTGAAGGATCCCTCAATTCCACTTACTTCCATTGCGTAGTTAAGCATTCTGGTAAGTCTGAAAGGTACCTTTTCTGGGTACTTTTCTCTAAGAATTGCAGCCTCAAAACAATCTCCAAAATCAATATGAACAACCTTTCCTGTTATACGATCAAGCATCAAATTCGAAGGGTGACGGTCTCCTAAACCTAAAATGTAACCTGCCATAGACATGACTGCCAATGAACGAGTATAAGTCGTACGACGGTCTAACCATGCCTCGGAAGATTTCGACTTCAACCAGAGAACCTTATATAAATCTTGTCCCCTGGTATTGTCCAATGCACCAGTGAAGACTTCCACCTTCTGCAATAATGTAAGACTGTCATAGTCTGGTGCCATTTGAAGCATGATTCTGTGCTCAATATTCAAAAGGATTTTTCTCGACTCTCTGTACTCTCTGATCAACACATGGAAGGTATCACTGTTTGGCACCCAACCTAGCAAACCAACCTTTGGAGACAAAGGAATCGCAGGGAACTGCTGAATATCCAAATGTCTCTTGAAGCATTCAGGATCGTTCACCAAAAGAGTATTCACCAATCCAAACAACTGCATGACCAAGTTATCCTGTCTGATATCCTCATGTGCCTTTAATGCATATTGATAATCCTTACCGTCACTTCCTCTACATATGAGCTTTCTAGGTCTCTGTTTTGACAGAATGACTGAGAATGTAGGATCAAAACGCACGATTCTGATGACAGGTTTACCAGCATGGTAAGTACCTGGAGCAGCTAAGTCCAAATCAGTTGCTTCTTCTAATTTAGGTGACACGTATTGAAGTTCCAAGCTTTGGAGCTGAGGCAATTGTCTACCAATTCTCCTGAAGACATTATAATAAATATCCCATGCCTGGTTTAAATTGGTCACGTCTTTGGTTCTTCTATAGTTCAAGACCCATTCGTATGCATCGGCCAACTCCCTTCCAAAATTAGTAGCAAAGGACGACTCTCTCATCGTTTCCGGTCCCTTTTGGAGCATTTGGTGCAAAGGCTCAAGAACTTCAAACATCTTCTCGGTGTTGTGTTCTCCAAAAAAGAGTCTAGAAGCGTCTTCTAATCCTTCATACCATTGTTCTAGCCATAACACTGCCACTCTAACCAACTCATGACTCACTAACTCTGCTTGATCTACAAGATTAGAAGAATGGACACGCATCTTCTCGATAATAGATTCAGCTGCCCTCTTTCTACTAACGGACTCCGAGGTAACTGCAACAGCTAATGGATAAACCAAGGCCTGTGGGTGTGCCTTACCTAGATCTGCCAATAATCCAAACAAGGAGCTACTGACGATTTGGTTTGGTTGGTGAATACGAGAGATAAGCTGGGGAACAACTTCTAACCAATTGTCTATCTTGACCATATTGAATCCTTCAGTCATTGCCAGAGCAGCCTCGGGTATACCACCGAACTTAAACCAGAATGTGAGCAATCTAAGCATATCTTGCAAGGAGTTGGAACTCGAAAGTGCGATAGAATGGAAGAATCCCTTGATAGAAGGAATCACATGACGCTGGACAGCTTCCATGGGTATCATATTAGTAGGAGTTTGTGATGCTTGTTGCTGTACTGGTTGCTGTGATTGTTGCGACAGGTCATCTTCTAAGTTAGTGATAGACGCAGTAGATCTGTTATGCTCTCTTGGTTCAGTAAGATCACTCTGGCTTCCATATGTAGTACCTCCATTGGCACTACTTGCACCTTGTGTGGTGTACACCGAAATGACCTCAAAGTTGGCCAAAGCCCAGTTGTGCCATGCCTTGTACCACTTGTTGTCAAAGTGAGTAGCTAAAAGATAAGCTCCGAGGATGATTTCAGATGTTTCTGTTCTCCAATTGCTGTTCAAAGCAATCTGCCATTCACCTTGTTTAAGGAAACAACGTGCAAGTAATTTGGTGTATTCCTCGACATGCTTAGGAATTCCAGGTCCTTCGGAGGGTAATGGCTGCGTAATCAAATCATTAGGATTCAATCCTAAATCTTGTGACATCCTTGTGGTGAAGTCTACCAAGTGGCGCAATGCTTCCTTCTGTTGTCCCTTTGCCCACATATACTTTAGTTGGGCATATACAACTTGTGGCGGAGCTCTTGATGGATTCTCTGGTGATCCGCCTTCGAGTAAAGAATTCAAAGACTTCTCTGCTAAATTCAAACGACCCGACTTTCTACATAAATTGGCAAATTTGATCCACATGTCCATATCCTGCTTAGGTTTGATGACAAGAGCTCTCACTTTAAGCATTCTTTGCCAGATGTCAACATTTCGTTGACATCCAAGAAGCCTTGTATTCCAGGTCTTTCTCATTACTGCTCTCTTCTCTGAGCCTTGTGGTAAGCATTTGTATTTGATGATTTCTTCAAGCTCTGCAAGCATTTGTACTCTGACAACAACTCCATATGCTCTTGTGTAACTCTCCGAAACTAATGCGGTAATCTCTGTGACTAATAAATCTCTGGCCTTCAAGATATGATTCAGAGCATCTTCAAAATTATTTCTATGAAGACTGAGAATGGCGTTGAAGAAGGCCTTATCAGGGGACTCTGTTTTCATCACTTTAATACAAGCATCCATACGGTCCCATTGTCCTAAACCCCACGATGCTGCTGCTGCTAATGGAGCAACACTCCGTTTAATATCCCCAGAGGAGTTGTCCCACTTACTCTTGGCTAATTCTGAAAGCTGTTCCCACTCTCCCAACGCATGCAAACAACGCATTTTACCCATAGTTATTTCCATATTGTTGGGTTCATGTTTCTCTCTTTCATTGTAAGCTTTGAGTGCATCATCCCATCTTTGAAGTTTCTCGAACCAAGTTTCCTTCAATTGAAGATCATGATGCAATTGAGCATGCTTCAAAATACCAATAGCAGCATCTGACTGCTGTAACTGGTTATTGATGCTAATTAATGATTCAATGGTAGGAGTGGTTGGTTCTTCGTAAAATTCAAGTTCTTTGTAGTGCAATGCTTTGGCGAAAGCGTGACATCTTTGGGCATATTGACCTAAAGTTGTGATGGCAATAGGAAGTGATTTGTCATCGTGTTCCATGAATTCTGCCAAATTCAACAAGATCTGGTGAATCTCTGGTGGATTGTTAGGCGACGACAAGGCCACACAAAATGATTGAACCAATTCTTCTTGGTGCTGAGAATAAAGTTCACTCCAGCAACTAGCGAAGGATGCATTGAAAAGGTCCTTGGCAAGAGGGTAATAGTCTGAAGCAAGACCGGCACACGCTCTTATAGCATGTGAAGGACTCTGCTTGAGAAGCTCTTTACTGAGTCGTCCAATCCATTCTTGCCAGTCTTCCTTGCTACGTCGTTGAGAGCAGTCCCATGCAGCCTTAAGTGCAGCTTGATTTACTGGAAGCTTCTTCGAAGGCATATCAACATCTGGAAAATCGAAATGATGGGAATGAGTGTCATAGTCCTTATAGATCTCCAAATTAAGTGGGATTGGATCTCCAGAGAGCAATTTTCCAACGAGCTGTTCAAACTTTTGAGCATGGATCTTCTGCTGAATGAGGACTTTCTTGATAACTGGTATGAACACCGAAAACTCTGTACCCAACTGAGTGACAAGGCAAGTCAATGTACTCATGGCAGCACCTTTAAGTTCGTCATTGCCTTGACGAAGGACTCTTAAAATAGGGTGAATAATTCGGGAAGCCATATCGTTCAAAAGTACGTTTTTAGAAAGCCTTCCAATGGTTTCAATAGCGGCTTTTCTGAGGACCAATGGACCAACTTCGAACATCTTAACGATATTGGGAACAATAATATGGACATATTCTTCTATGTTGCTTCCGAATACTACAAAGGCCTTTAATACATGCAATGTTGGCTCCCTTTTGGCTGATTTGTCTTCCTCAAAAACGTCTAGCATCAAATTCAAAACATCTGGTAAGTACATCTTGAACTCTCCTTCAAGAGCTCGAGAAATAGACTCAATTAGACTTATGATGATTACCTGTATGTTCAATTGAGGGTTGACATTGAAAAACTCCTTAATGACGGCAAAAATCTCGCCTAAAAATGGGCGTATATGCTGCTTCACAACCAATATCAACGCACCAAGTTGTTGAAAGTAAAACTTGAGCATGGAAGGCTGGCAAGTATGCATGACGTTAATGATTCCAGGAATGATCTGTGGCAAAAATGACACACAGCGGAGGCCCAAAGTTTGGAAGATATACATAATAGCCTGGATAACCTTAGTGTGATGAGAACTCAAAGAAGTGTCTTTCAATATCTTAAGTAAATTTGTGATAGCAACTGTAGGGTAGTATTCTTCATTGGATGGTGACATACCCTGCATTAAGAGAGCAACATCAACGGGAGGGGCATTCTGTTCGACTGGAATGTTCTTGGAAGTCTGCTCTACTTCTCTATGCTTGTAAGGATCTAAAGCACCAAGAATACCGAGCAATCTCACAGTTTCACGCCTAATCTGGGGAGAAGTTTCCAGTTTAAGTATACCTACAAGCATACCAAGAAGCTGGGGGTAGTCCAACAATGGCTGAATAACGTAGCCAGAGGAGCTGGCTAATTGTCCAAGGGTTTTCAATGCTGCATCACGCTTGTATGAAGAACTTTGATCCTGGAACGTATCCAAAATCAAGGGCATCAAATCTGGAATGAACGGCTTAAGGTCTTCTCCTCCTACGACTGCAAGCTCACCAAGACAATTAATAGCACTTGATGCCACAGAAGAGCTGAGATCTTTTGCTTTAGGGAGTAAAGCCTCCACGATAGGTTTCACGTATGGCCTTGTTAATTCTTTAGAGTTGCTGATGAGAAGAGAAAGTAAGGTCGCACTTTCTTCTTTCTTACGACTTGTTGTTGAGTACTCTAGTCTGGAAAGTAACTGAATAAGTGTCTTTCTAAGAGAAGGAACGATGTATGCTGGGTTGAGCGACGACAAACGTCCAAGTATTCTGATAGCAGTTTTCCTGATACTGAAGACCTCATCGTTCAATGCAATGAACAAGAGCCTTACGTTGTCTGCTTGGGATAATTGTGGATCAAAATTTCCAGCATCTGCTAAACAGTTCAATCCCTCAAGTCTGATTTCAGGAATTGGGTCTGTTATGGATATTGACAAGAGCTTGTCCAACACCTCATTCACTGCATTCAAAGCATTAACACTTGTCTGCTGACAAATAGGGTCTTTAACAAAGATTTCACATGATGTAATCGTGGCAGTCTGCCGCACCTTGGCATTGCTATGCTCTAAATATGCAATTGTACAATAACGAACAAACTCGTTAAGCTGATAGTTTTCAAATTTAAAAGAAGCAAGCATCTCCAATGCTTGAATAAGAATTGCCGAGTCGTAGTTTTTGTACAGCTCTTGGTTCAGGAGGATATTGTTAACATTATTTCCAGTATCTCTAGAAATCATGATAAGCCTATAGTCTCTGGCTAATGACTCATTCATTTTAATGGATCCGTATGGGGAGCCAGGTGGTTGGAAGCTTTTACCAGAAAGAACGAAACTAAGAAGGTTGAGAAGTTTCATGTTCACCAAGTTGGTGAGTGTGGGTATATTTTCAATGAGGATTTGAAGAACTTCTTGCATGTGTCTCAGGAGGGAACAGTTAGTAAACATCATATCCAAAATGTCTCGTTGTAAATGCTTAGTGAGAGCCGGGCCCACTGCTATAGACAACTTTCCTATACAATCAAAGATTGCAGGTTCCGTCTCCTTTCTACTGGCTCTATATTTCAGGGCGTTAGCTGTGGATGTATAGATTGCATTAAGACCCGAAGCATTTGCTGCTGCTGCAGAATCGCTCGATACTGCGTTTACTAGAATCAGCTGAACACTGGAATTCGTGGCATATGAAAGTCCCTCTCTGATATTGTCAAGAATGGCATCTAGATAAGTTGCCATCTGGTTTCCGACTTCCAACGAAATCAACCCGATAGAGCGGAAAATGGCACTCTTGTCTGAATTTGCTGTTTCATTATGTGAATTCTTGAGCTTCTTGAGCTGCAGCAAGTAGTAGTAGAGTGTTCTGTGAAGAAACTTCTCAACAAAAAGCTCTGGGTTAACTTTACAGAGTAGGGGGAAGATATTGGCGAGTTCTTGACGAATGGTCAGAAGCTTGTGGTTCTTGTAAAGAATCGTATTTTCGTAAATCTGCTCAAATTTCAGCACAATGTACGGATCCTTATGATAATGAAGTAGTTCCCTATAGACCAAGAGAGAACCATGTATACTCTCATTAGTCTGTGTCGTAGTTGCTATGAGATTGTATGCTGCTGTGCTTGGAGCTGTGCTATTAGTTTCGCTCTCTACGGTATCGTTCTCATTTAGCGTTTTTGAAGCCAAGTCTATTAACTTCTTGATCCAATATGTTCTAGCGTTGTTGTCACGGTCGTAAAGAATTTGCATACACTTTCGAAGTGCAATAGCCGCATCCTCTCTAATCGCTATGTTGTTATCTTTTAATGGAACCCACAAATGATCTAGGATTTGGCTAATGTAGTTGAAAAGAAGAGTAGGAGCATTGTCGGCCAACGCGGTTATGATTAAGATGGCTGCATGTCTACGATTCTCGTGTTGTTTATTGTCACTTTGGAGCCATTCCATGGCTCTTTTGGCCTCGTAGTCTACGACGAACGTACCTCCTGGTGTTGCTAGTTTACCCAAAGTCTTGGTAGCGAGTCTCATGATGACAATATCATTCAGTAGGATAAGAGAACCACCGAGGTAGTTGGAGAAACGGGCGATCTTGGCGGCGTTTTCCTCTATGACTCCACTGTCCATGTCGATCAAGGCATTGAGAGCGGCTATTCCTCCGAGCTTATCTGAGGCGTCTTTGCCATGAAGAAGCTCGAATATCGTCTTGTTGATTTCATTATTGTAGCGGTTGAACAGCTCCGGCGAGAGATCGCGGGCTATCAGCTCGAGATAGCTCCTGAGTTCGGCAGCATACCGAGTTCTCTCGTCGTCTTTGGTCAGCTTAAGGCCTGCGAAGATTTGGGTGAGCGACACACCGTCCACTACTTGGGGTTGAGTGGACATGGTGGAACGGCGTAATTGGGTGAAATGTGACGGCCTGGTGTGATGATGACAGGGTTTGGCGCCTTTTTGTGTAGTTTAACGGTGGTTTTACGATGGTTGATGCTGTTTCTGCTAAGCAGTTGGATGAACAATATTGCTAGCTCTGTTAGTAGTCATTCGCTTATCTTGTTTTTCAGCGGAGTGTATGTTGTCGGTGGAAAATTAGTGAGGAGTTGAGTGAGTGAGAGAATTAGTGAGGTGGAGTTAGTGAGAATTGGAGAGTTAGTGAGAGATGAAATAAATTAGTGAGGGTGGGTTGCAGAGTTTAGTGCGGAATGCTCAGTGAGAGAGCAGGTGGAGGGAGGAGAAGGAAAGAGGAAGAGAGTACGTAGTAGTCCGTGCTTCACGGATTAGACTTAACCATAAGTACTCAAAAGCTGTTTATTACTGCATAACTGACATTACTTATGCAGACTTACAGTAAATAGAGATGTTCTTATTTAGTTGACGATAGATGTATGGAACTTGAATCGTGCCTCTTCTCTCATCGTCAACAGTTCTGATATATTCCTCCTAGTGGAAACTCCGGCGAGAAATCTCAGGGAGAAAAATAGATTTCATAATCCAGTCCACCACAGATAGCGAGGTATTTGGGGTGAAAAATCGAACAGCCATTGAAATAAGCCTTGTTGGTAACCAGATCAGGCAATTGACTTATTTCTCTCATCTTTTGTCTAGTCTACTCTCGTCTCAGACCTAATCAGTGTATACGTCTTCTTACTACGATCTGCCTTATTTTCTTTTCTATTGTACGTAAATTGACATATAGCTACAACTAATTAGCTTACAAACTCTATCAGTGTTTACTTTTCATTTCATTGTTCCTCGGGTCGCCTTGATCCTCAGAGTCTTCTTCCAATCATCCATTTATGGCACAGAGAACAAAGAGAAGTTTCTCACAATGCCTGGTCCAAGCTCATCATAGTCACTCTTGGTGTAACAGTAACTCTTGAACTCGGCAGTTTGAGCCAACAACGAACCACCAAACCACACGGCATAACGCTGCTTCTTGTGTGAGATAACCAGGACCTCTACACCACTACTTTGAACACCACTCAATCTCTCACTTCTTTGCACTCTCTCATTGACAATTCCCTTCAAGTCTCTTTGTAATCTCTTACCGAAGTCCTTGAACATGGTGGAACCACCAGACAACACAATGTTCTTGTACAACTTCTTACGCACATCAATTGGTGACGACTGGATAACCTGATCCACAACGGTTGGCAATGGGGTCAAGTAGTCAGACGAGCAGATCTCTGGGTTGAAGAAGATTTCTGGAGCAAGGAAACGTTCGTAACCAACATCAACCTTAGCCTTTCTCTCGGTGTACTCAACTATGTACTGAGCAAACTTTTCTTTTGGATACTGGTCAAACTTGTTGAATTCTTGGACAATATCTGGACAGACGTAACAGAATTGCTGCTTGATCTTTTCGGCGGTTTGTAAACTGGTGTCAGCTTCACCACGGTCTCTCAACAACAGTTGGATGAACAATGTTATGTCTCTACCGGCCAATGGAATATTCTTGATGGCGGTACCAATGACATAACCCTCGGCTACTGGAATAACGTGGGTGACACCATCACCTGAATCGATGACAGTACCACTCAAGGATCTGTCCTGGACCTTTGGTGAAGTCCATGAAGCGGCCAATGCCAACACGGCTTGGACGGCGATATACAAACCAGCACAGTTGAACGACTCGAACATGATTTCAGCAGTGCTTTCTCTGTTTTCTGGCGGGTTCAATGGTGGTTCGGTCAACAAGAAGTAGTGATCTTCTGGCTCGCATCTCAAGTACTTGAAGATGGAGCTTTCCCAGAATCTTTCCATATGATCCCAGTCTTCAATCTGACCATGTTTAATAGGATACGACAAGCCGTAGTTTGGACCGTTGGCGGCGTCGAGGGCCTCGTCTCCGATGAAGAAGTCCAAGTCCTCCAAGCCTCTTTTGGACGATAAGTTGGAAGCTCTACCGCCAGCACGGGTCTTGGACGAAGCAGACAAGGTAGAGATCGCAGTGGGGAACACGAACGAAGGCGAATCGTTTCCAGCGAACCCCAACTTGGTCAACCCGGTACCATTGTCCATGACGACAGCGGGTGTGCCCATACTAGCCATGGTGGAAGGTTGGTTTGCTTAGTTACTGGGGACGGTTGGCAGCAGACGGAATGCAGGGGTAATACGGTGGCGGCTATTAATTTGAAGCGACAATGAGCCTGCCACGAGCGAAGAGAGTGTTTTGGAACGGGCCGAAGATGAATGCGATGATCCAATTGCTCCAATTGATCCTGACGGTGTGGAGAGCTGGTGGTTGTAAACTGGTTTCTATTCTTGATTTGGTGAAGGTGAGAGTTGGAAGTTGAGGGTGAGGAATGGGTGAGGTAAGCATGATGGTGGAAGGGCGTGATGGGTTATGTAAGCTGGTTGGGGAGTGCGGAAGGGGGATGGAAAAGTAGTGAGAGTGTGCGAGCGAGAGTGTGCGAGTGAGAGTGTGCGAGCGAGAGTGCGGTGAGTGCTGTGAGTGATACTACGAAATGAGAGTGTGAGTGTACTGGGGAACGGAACAGTTTAGGGAGAAAAGCGAAAAGCTGCCTGATACTGCGAAATGGAGAGTGCGAGTGAGACTAACACTGCCACTGACACTGACACTTGGAGAGAAAAGTGCAACGGAGTGAGGCTCTGTTGAGGCTGGAGATACGGTGTTGATTGTGACACGACTGGTGCGATAATCGTGTGTGCTGGTGCCGTTTCTCGCGGGAGACACCGAGAACTGTAGCGAGAACACTAAGGCTGAGCAGGTGAGAAGAAAGACACACTTCGGTGGAAGAACTAAAGTAGAATCTCATGAAAATCGGGCACTCCAATGTATCGGTGAAGACTATAAGAGAGCTCCGATTTTGAGGAATTTCATAGAAAAACGATGGTTTTGAATGGACCTGTTCCAGTGATCGTCGTCATTGAAGTTGGAGTTATTAGTGAGAGAACATTTATTTCGCCGCCAAAAGTCTCACTAAGATCTAGCGGCTCCATGTATTCATCACTAATTAGGGCACTTCTCACTATTTGTCTCTCCATAAACAGTGAAAGTCCGTATTGTCTCCATCATTCTATAGACGAATTTGTAAAATCCATGTCTCAGACACCCTACACATACACCTCTTCACTCTGCACTCTAAGATCTACAAACTCCACTATTACATGAGGTATTATGTATTGGCTTGTATCTATTTAGTCGCCTAGTAAGCATCCTTTCCACTGATAATCACATCGTTGATCTTCAAAATCATTCTCGTCAATTGCGTGGCCAAGTGCAATTGCTGCTTCTTACCAATCAATGGATCTATGACAAACAACTCCTTCATGTCGTTGGTTCCCTTTCCGAGACAGTCCACACCCAAGTGGGATGACTTCTCAATTACTTGCTTGGACTTCAAGTGGGCTAAAGTCTCAATTGGGTCCAAACCAGAGTTTTCAGCTAAAGTCATTGGAATGGTGTCCAATGCAGCGGCAAAGGCTCTGAATGCATATTGGTCGATACCCTTTTGTCTATCAGCAGCATCGGAGACAGCCAAAGAACATGTCAATTCAGCAGCACCTCCACCGTAAACAACCCTATTGTCTCTTATCAAGTTACGCACAACACAAACAGAGTCGTGCAAAGCTCTGATTCCTTCAGCCGCTATCATCTCGTTGGAACCTCTGATGAAGCATGTGACAGCCTTAGTGTTAGAGCAGTCTTCGATGACCAACATACGGTCTCTGGTAGTACCGAACTCCAACTCTCTGATGGTGCCGGCAGTACCTAATTTCTCTGGGGTCAAGTCTTCGAATCTTGGGACAATACGACCATTGGTGGCGATAGCCAAAAGCTCCAATTCGGAACCTCCGATCCATCTGATGGCATTTAAACCGTTGGACAATAACAAGTGGTTAGCTTCGTCATCGAAACCCCATTGACATGCGACTACGTTGGCACCGGAGGCCTTGACCTGGTCGATCATCTCTTGGAACTTCTTTTGTTCATATTCTTGTAATACCTTGAACTCTTCCACGGTGGAAATGTCCAACTTATGCTTAGTCTTTGGCTTAGGTGGTTCAAATGGACAAGTCAAAATGGCAATCTTACAGTTGTCCACTTGCTTTGGCATCTGAGGGTGGGAGAAGTCCTTATCAAGAAGAACACCTCTAATCAAAGAAGAGTCTTCGATAGAACCACCGACCTTCTTTTCCATCTTGATCAATTCGAAGTCGACGTCTTTTCTCTCGAAATCAGCAACAGCCAACACTGCGTCGACTGCCATGTGAGCAAAGTGCTCGTGTGCCTTGGAAACGATCTTAGAACCTAATGAGGTCTTAGCGGCCTTCAAAAGGTTAGAGTCACTGGATTCAGCGCTGATGTTGATTTCGTCAGCGACGCTGTCCAACTGTTGGACGGCGATTTTACAGGCTTCGTCGAAACCGTTGGCGATCTTGATTGGGTGGATACCCTTTTCGATCAATTCCAACGCTTGGTCGAGCAAAGCACCGGCCAATACAACCACACCGGTGGTACCATCTCCGATTTCATCATCTTGGGATTTGGACAATTCGACCAACAACTTGGCGATCTCGTTATCCAAGTCCATTTGCGACAAGATGGTGGCACCATCATTGGTTATGGTGATGTCTCCGTCCTGGGAAATGAGGATCTTGTCCAACCCTCTTGGGCCCAACGAAGTCTTGACTATGGAAGCCACCGATCTGGCGGCGAGGATGTGTGACTTGGTTGCTTCAAGTCCGTGCTTTCTCTGCTTCAGGCCTTGATCTCTGACGATGATGAACGGTCTTCCATTCTCGTCCTGGGCCACGATGGCGTTGGATAAGTCTGGCATTCTTTGTTGTGCTGCCATCTTGGTAATTGCTTGTTGGGTATTAGTCAAGAGACGTAGCAGAATAGTGTAGAAAGAAAAGAACTAGTAGTGATAGTTACCAGTCGCTTTCTATGCTGATTAGTTTTAGCCGCCATTAACATTTTTTTCAGTGTTTGTTGAATGCGCGTTAAAATTTGGTTGTGCTTATGTAATGGCTGTGGTGTGAGAGAGAATAAGTGAGGTTAGAGAAAAGGGTTTAGTAGTTTAGTGAGAGTGTGTGTGTGAGAATAGTGAGAGTAGTGAGAGTAGGTGTTGATGATAGCAGTGAGAGGTCAGAGTTGGTGTTAGGAGAGTAGTGTGAGCGAGTGAGTGGAAATTCCCCAAATGCTGCCAGCTGCTGAGAAATGCTAAGTTTTCTATATTTCTGGGGAGCATTTGTACAGTTAACGTCAAAAGAAAATCCATTATTTAGTTTTGAATACTGGAGCAAAAAAAGAACAATACAGCATTCATTACAACGGTAAATTGATAGATTCCGAAGTGACCTACTTTATACAGTTTGTGGACGAAGTAAAAATGCAACTTCCATCGTATAGGAAGTGGTGGCCAATTCTACAATTGCTAAAATTTGAAGAATTCACCTTTCACCAGAAAATGGTTAAATTTTTCAAATTTCATATAGTTTTCTTAAATTGTTTCATCTATCTCGATTGCATCCAATCGCTAACATGGAACCATAGCTGATCCATATCTCAAAGATTCACTCGACTGCCACTGCTAATTAAAGGAAAACCACCACCCCTACCCATTTCGAATAGCTGCAAATTCCTCTTACAGAAAATGCAGGAACCATCCGCTCCAACGACGTCAACGAGAATAAGTGTAACTCGACTATCGCGAAAACAACCAACAACAGCCAAATGAAACACGCCGCCTCACTCCAAGAACTTCAACCCACGATATAACACCACCTTTCTCTTCTTCCTCTGCCTCCTTTACTCACTTCAACGCTACCGCCCAATAGCTGCAAATACTCAATCTATCTCAGAACGCACTGAATGGCCTACCAACTAAATACAGGAATAGAAAAACACTCATCTTCGAGCTTTTCTTTTCCTTCCACTGCTGCGGCACGGCTCTACTCGCTTTTCTATTTTCTCATTTATCGTTTCTCTTCTCACTTTTCTGTTTTCTGTTTTCTGTTTTCTCTCAGATAGCCACCGCGCTACCATGAGTGCGCATAAATTTTTTTCTGATGAGCCGATTCTAGGCTTTAGTGAGTTATCAGATGGTATGGAGAAGGTGAAGAGTTCTGGAACTGTTCTTTAAGTAGTCTTTTTTTTCTACAGCTTAGTCTGAAAAAAAACGCTCTTCAGTCTCATAATACCGTCAGTACAGCTACTAGTAGTTGTACGTTTCAACCGCAAGCCGCAAATATGACTACTGAAATCGATATCGATAGCGCTTCCTTGGAGCAGTTGAGAGATGTGCTCTTGAACAAGTCTGGAGACGTTAAATTGGCCAACAGATTCAGAGCGCTTTTCAACTTGAAATGTGTTGGAGCCGAGGATGACAAGCCCCAAGAGGCCCAGAAGGCCATCGAGTACATTGCTGAGTGTTTCAGAGACGACTCCGAGTTGTTGAAGCACGAAGTAGCCTACGTATTGGGCCAAACCAAGAAGCTCGGTGCTGCTCCATACTTGAGAGAAGTCCTCAAGAACCCAGCACAGCAATGTATGGTCAGACACGAAGCCGCCGAAGCTTTGGGTGCTATTGGTGACGTTGAATCCTTGGCCTTGTTGGAAGACTACTTCAAGAACGATCCATTGATTGAGATTAGACAAACATGTGAGTTGGCCATCGAGAGAATAAAGTGGGAGCATTCCGAGGCTTCCAAGTCTGAGAAGCTCGAGACTTCTGCTTACACTTCTATTGACCCAGCTCCTCCATTAGCTACCAATGTAGAATCCAAAATCGACAAGTTGCAACTGATCTTAAACGACCAAGAAAAGCCATTGTTCGAGAGATACAGAGCCATGTTCAGATTGAGAGACTTGGGAACCGATGAAGCTTGTTTAGCCTTGGCTACCGGCTTCGACGATCCTTCTGCTTTGTT
Organism: Scheffersomyces insectosa; assembly: GCA_030572575.1. NCBI lineage: Eukaryota > Fungi > Ascomycota > Pichiomycetes > Serinales > Debaryomycetaceae > Scheffersomyces > Scheffersomyces insectosa. Next base: position 52,246 of record JAJMAO010000097.1, read on the forward strand.
CAAGCATGAGGTCGCTTACGTTTTCGGCCAATTATGTAACCCTGTCACAGTTCCATCCTTGATCAAGGTCTTGAAGGACGAGTCTGAAGCTGGTATGGTCAGACACGAAGCCGCCGAGGCTTTGGGATCCATTGCTACCGATGAATGTTTGCCAGTGTTGCAATCTTTCCTTAACGATAAGGAGCAAGTTGTCAGAGAATCTGCTGTTGTGGCCTTGGACATGTACGAATACGAAAACTCCACCGAAATGGAGTATGCCACAATTAAAAGCAACTAGATTGGATAATCTGTTTTTATTGTATATTAATTAGAATAAAAGGAGAATATTAAATATTTTGGATACGAGTTTGAGTATAGTAGACACTTTTCAGTGATTCTCTAAAGATCTTCATTGGACATCGTGATGTTGCCTAAACCTCCTAATAACTTCCAGGTTGATTCCACTATTATGCCTTTTTAATGGCATTTGGGCATTTCCCTGTTGTCATCATTATCTACATCTCATCGTTCATCTATGCTTTTATTTCGATGTATATATCTATGCAATTTAGGACGACTCTAGCCAGCCCTGTTTTTTCTATAGTACAGAAGACAGTATCTGCTCGGAGAGCTGTCTTAATGAACGCTCAGTTGTTGGTTCTGAAACGGTATCCACATGAAATACAGGTGTAGAACACTGTAGCACCTTCATCTGCAGATCTCAATTGAAGCGTATGGTATTGCATCTCTTCGTTTCCACACTTAGGACATTTTTCCTTGATGGTGGCACCGTCATCCAACTCATCCTTCTTCAACGACGTCTTCACCACCGATCTGTTCATTTTCAATGTCGAGGGGAATGCATCTTCAGATGAAGTAGTCACCACCTTCAAGTTGGCAAACTTTGATTTGGGGTAACCAGTGGAGCAGACTCCACATTTTATTTCAGTATTAGAGCTCGTGGCATCCAACAAGTTACCACAGAAAGTACAGAATATTAGCGAACCTACAACAGACATGTTATGAGTGTATCTATGTTTTTTTTTGGGTTGGGCAACTGACCTATGAAAGTAAGGTTTACCATATCTGAAGTCGTATACTGAAAAATTCAATTTTTTTATTGATAATGAGATGATGAGATTACGTAAGCGGAAGCTGCAAAAAATCAAGTATACATGGTAGCGCAGGATATTGATGATGGTATTATTCATTAGTTGTGTTTCTTTATCTAATGAATGTATATGTGGTATAAAGAAAGGATGAGGTTTGCCTGAAGCATATCATAGTTTATCAGAGGAGAATAATATGACTCTTCTGTCTTTTTGTTTAACGTACTCTGGCGAGGTCTGCCTATGTATTTCGATGCTATGGTCTATATAATACAACGTTCTTCCTAACTTTTCGCTATCAAATCTATAACTGCACTGGCATCGGCGTCGACTATGAGTGCATTTCCCGACCCTAAAATGCCGAGTGGCATGGTACTACTTGGGCCCAAACCAACTCTAACGAGCTTGAAATTTTTGGGAAGTTTCGTGACTATGTCCTCATTGGGCCATCTTAAAACGCTTGGAGTGTTGAGCCCTACGCCGAATTCTAAGATCACAGCAGTGGAGTTTTGCTCTGCAACGCTGTTGATGAATTCTCTATATGCATCCTTTTCTTCAGCAAAAGCATTGTCATTGAATTTCCACCCACCCCTGAGGCACATTGTCATTGTTGTACCGCAATTATCACATGTAGGGATGTAAGAATCATCCTTTAATAACCCAGTACTGGAATCTATATAAGGCTTAACTGCTTGGTATACCGGTTCCATTTCCTTGTACGAAGATTCCGTACATTTTCTGGGACACTGAATCCAATAGTAATTGCCTTGAACAGTAAATACCTTCTTCGGATCATATCCGTTTTTGATAAAAAAGCCATCTGCATTGGTGGTAATCACAAATGAGTTATTCATTGAGTTAGCCAATCCTATCAACTGTTTATAGGTTTCGCTGTCTTGCCAGCGTGAAATTGTGTAGTAATGGTGGAACCAAAAACTCCATTCCACTCTCCTAGACGGCCATTGGTGACCAATAGTCGAGTACAAGGTAGTAGGTCCGTACTTTTTGAAGTTCGAATAGTACTTGTCGAACAATTCTGGAGATTGATAGTCAAGGCCCACACTTGATGATAACCCTGCTCCCGCACTAATAATCAAATTATCTGCATTATTAAGCCAAGTCTTCGCAGTTTCTATACCTTTTTGGTATGTTGGGTGTATCAAGTGTTTAGTCGACCTTATTACATTGTTTAGCTGCAATTTGCCAAACATTTTTTTATATAAAGTGTAGTCTTGTTCTGTGAAAACGTTGAAAATGACCTCACTGATCGAGGAGTCATTTTTCTCTTCAAAGTACCTTCTTACCGATTCAATGGCAAGGGCACATGCATGTCCTCTAGGAAACGAAAAGAGTCCTGTTGAAATACAACAGAATACGACAGATTTATCCTTACCATCATCTTCTATGTCCTCTAAGACGGACAAGCTAGACCTGTAGCAATTTGCCAACTGTTCAGCTTGTTCCTCACTCGGATCCTCACCTCTCCTAAGTTGTGGCCCAACCGTGTGGATCACATTCTTCGCTGGTAAGTTAAAGCCGGGAGTGATTTTAGCATTACCGACGGGTTCTTCATGGATTTGTTTTATCATAATATCATAACAAGCTTGTCGCAAGTCGGGCCCAGCGGCCGCATGAATCACGTTATCAATGCAGCCATGATCAGGTTGAAAGCAACCCAAAAGAGCTGTATTTGCTGCGTTAACTATTGCTGTAACATCGGTGATGGTGGTTATATCTCCCTTCCATACGGAAATCTTAACTTTGTTGGGAGACCCCACGAATTCGTATTTCTGCTCGATAGAATGCCTCGAAGTAAGGAGCTTGCTATCTCTTTTCGCAGTAAGAACTTGGTATATTTCGCTCCTGATTTTCTCTGGCAACGGAAGATCCGGAGTTCTTTGGCATAATAACATCTCCAATAGGTGGTATTGAATGTGAGCATCGGCGGCCTCCAACCATTCGATAGTATAGCGTTGGGCACTCTGGACCTTGCTCTCATTGATGAGAAACCGCAAGAGCTTCGGTAAATTTGGCAAAGTCATTGCAGGTGCTTCCTGAACTTCTTGGGACCAACAAATAAGTAATTGTTTACAAAGACAGGTCCCAGCCGTACGTCAATTCTTTCCATTTTATAGTTAGATGCAAAAACGCCGAAAGCAATTCAGATTACGTTAGCAATGGGCTGCAAATCATGTGATCCGGAACATTTCATATCCCGAAGTCCCAATTTGGTAACAGCTAAGTGAATTCCCTGTGAACTATGGGGTTTGCATTTACGGTTAGCAGTCACGTGAATATCTTTAAAGTTGGTATGTCGGTGTGTTGTGATGAAGGTGGTGCTGGGGGACTTAGTTGAAGAGCTGGTGTAGTCTTAGTTGAGGTGCGGGAGTAGTCTGAAATCAATGTAGGGGAGTAGCAATTGTAATGCTGGGGAGTAGCACTGGTAGTACTGTACAGTAGAAATTGTAGTGCTGGGAATTAGTAATTGTAGTAATGGCGATTAGTAATTGAAGAGCTGGGAAGTAGTAAATAGTTCGAAGGAAGTGATAGTAATAATGCATTAGAATGTAAATTGCGTTAAGGTGAATCGTTCTATGAGCAATGTCGCCCAATCTTAGTTTATTGATACTAAAGCTGGAAGCAAGTTGATGCTGGGAGGTCTACACAAAAAATGCTTATACTGTAGTTATAAATTTGTGGTCTTCTATATTCTATATGGCTGCAACACTAAATGATTTAAAGTAAACGAGATTGAAGTAAAATATCAAATAGATAAACAGAAACTATCATGAGCTACTCAATTTCTTGCCTACTTCGTCACCCAAGACTTCCTTCTCGAAATCAGGTCTTGTCTTCTCGAATCCTGCAATTGTTCTGGCATATGTAATACCGCCTAGTCTAGAAACAGGCTTCAACTTAGCAATATCCAAGTTGTTCAAGTCCTTGTTGATGACATCTTCCCTAATATGGAAATTGACACCTTCCACAATAACCAAAACACCAGTGGCTCTGCTAGGATCACGCTTCGATTTCCATTCGTGGGAGTGAATCAACTTTGCTTCTACTGAAAAAGCAGATTCTGCTACATGAGGAGGCTTTACCAATCTTGATTCCAGCGGAGTTAAGCCTGATAATTTCCATTCGTCAACCTCTGGAGGGCCGTTTGTGCTACAGAAATTGGCCGCTTCCACAAACCATTCACTAATGATATTGATGGTCAACTCGCCGGTCTCGAGAATGTTGCGACATGTATCTTTAGGTTGTCCTTTTCCGCCCGAGAAACCAATGGTGAAGATAGGAGGATCGTGGTTCACCAAGGTGAAGTAAGAGAAAGGGGCTAAATTGCGGACGCCGTCCTTGCTAATAGTGGAAACGAACCCAATTGGTCTTGGAGTGATGGCTGAGATTAACGTCTTGTAGTTGTCCACTGGATTTCTGCCTTCTCCGTTAGGGTCGACTTCGATCTTCTTGTGGTTCTTCCAGTCTGCGTCATTTGCTCCTGAGCCGATTTTCCAGTCTTTCACTGGGGATTGGGTGTAGTGCCATTCTTCTTCTATTTCGAACGGTGGTCTTGCGTTTTCTACTGCCTTGAAATCCCCATGAGGATTTCTCTTGACCTGGGCTTCCAAACCGAATCTTGCGTTGGCGGATGACATTTTGGTGAAGAAGCGACTGATGTATGAGGTTTCTATTCGACCGAGTGGTGAAGAGCGACCAATTCGAACCAATCTAGTCAGGGATAACAATTTGAACAAATCGGAAAAATAAATTATTGCAAAAACGTGATTCTGCAACGATAAGCACGGCTCCGACAATATATTTATACTTTTCACCACACCTGTATCAGGGGATATATAGTTCGGTATGCCCTCTTAACTAATCGTCGTAGTGTGATGGAAAAACGATACTCCGCAGACGGAACTGTGCATAGAGATAGAAAACGGAGGCGGTCGAATTCTTTTAGGGTGTTTAGTAAGAGCTGGAAATACGAAGCGTAGTTGGAGTAAATCTGGCGTCTGTTGTGTAGGTAGACAGAAAGAGCTCAATAGCTGCTGGAACCCACTCCGAAGTCCTGGCAAGTGCTATCGTCGTATTGCAATGGATTCACTATTAGGATGATTAATCAGGTCACGTGCTCAAATTTCCAGTTACCCCATCATTTCCGTCAAACACCAGTGCCGCAACGAAACCCAATAGCCAGCCCCAACAGTTTCAGTCCGGGCAAGAACTTGCCGTTAGAGTTAATTTCCTTGATAGCTGATCACCAGTATCACGATACCAAATACCTGTGAACAATCTGTGCTACAGCATAATAAACCCGTACCACCAGCATTCTGGCATATTTTTAATTGCCTCAGGCGGGTTTTCGATTGAGTCATAAGACACCACAGCGAACCGAAAAATTGTCGAAGAGCCGGTGAATATTAAAACTGTCAACTGTAGACATTAGTGATAGCAAAGGTTATTGATAGACTTTTAGAAGTGGGACTGAGGATATATAGGTTCACGATTTTATAGTTTTATTTGCATACCTTTTCATCTTTCGTAGACACAAAAAGCTTGCAAAATGGTTAAAAAGGTGTTGTTAATTAACGGTCCTAATTTGAACTTGTTGGGTACCAGAGAACCCGAAAAGTACGGTACTACGTCGTTGAAAGACATCGAAGCTGCTGCCCAGAACCAAGCAAGTTCCAAGGAAGACGGCTCAGAAGTCTTGGTTTACCAGAACAACACTGAGGGCTTCATCATCGACAGAATCCATCAAGCCAAGCAAGAGGGTGTTGGTTTCATAATAATAAATGCTGGTGCCTACACTCATACTTCCGTCGGCATAAGAGATGCCCTCTTGGGTACAGCCATTCCTTTCATCGAAGTTCACATTACAAATGTTCATCAGAGAGAACCATTCAGACACCAGTCGTACTTGAGCGACAAAGCCGTTGCTGTCATTTGTGGATTGGGAGTTTACGGTTACACTGCATCCATTGAATACGCTTTGAATTACTAGGTCATGACTACTAATGTTCTTGTTTTATAGATTTCTGTCAGAGATAATACACATATTTGAGGTTAATACGACTATCCTTAGGTGACGTTGAACCAGGAAAGGTTACATGTTAGATGGCTTCATAGCCCAGTAGTTCCTTGACACCTCATTGTAGGTTGTACTATAACTTATACATAATATTGCAACCTAACGTATTTTAGTATTGCAATATCGTTCCGATATCCGATATTTTCACTGCCAGACTTTGATATAGCCCAGGCTGTGGTCGGGTTAGTTGTAGAGTAAAACCTACCCCACAAAAGGTTCCCCCTATGGCCCGGTTCAGAACTGAGCCGCTCGTATATGTCCGGAAAAACACTTTACCAGAGATTACATTACAAATGTATTACAGAGATCTATAGTTCGGGTTTGACGTGTTTGGATCTGATGCTGTCAAGTATAAAATGAATCTGATCTCAACGGGGGTCTTTCTTCGTTTGGGTTCAGGTTTCATCTTGTGAAGTATAACGTTCACAGAAACTGCTGTAATTCGCCATGCCAGCTCCTACCAAGTCCAGTTTGAACATCTTAGACATGAGTGATGAAACCATCACTCAGAACACCATTGCTATTAATTCTCAGCACAATGATAGAAGACTACTCTTTGTGTTGGAAAGATTGGTTCAGCACTTGCATGATTTTGCGAGAGAAACTAGATTAACCACCGAGGAATGGGAAGCTGGTATTCAATTCCTCACACAAGTGGGACAGAAGTGTACTGACATTAGGCAAGAATTTGTTCTTCTTTCAGATACCATGGGATTTTCAGTTCTTGTTGATAGCTTATCTAACCCAAAACCCAAGACTGCTACTATTGGAACGTTATTGGGGCCATTTCATACTCATGATGCCGAGGATCATGAAAATGGAACTTCTATATGTTCAGAAGATAAGGGAGAACCTCTCTTGATTGAAGGTAGGTTGACTGATACACACGGCAACCCTATTGAAGGTGCCACGATTGATTTATGGCATTGTGACAAGGATGGACTCTATGATACGCAGTATACTGAACGTGAAGGAGCGGACATGAGAGGTATCTACCATACTAAATCAGATGGAACATTCATTGTCAAGGCAACGAAACCGGTGCCTTACCCAATTCCACACGATGGCCCGGTTGGAGCCTTACTCAAAAAGCTCAACCGCCATCCCTACAGACCAGCTCACATACATTTCATTATAGAGAAGGAGGGCTACGATAGATTAGTCACTGCCTTATACCACAAGGGTGATCCTTATGAGACGTCGGACGCAGTTTTCGGGGTAAAATCGCCATTGCTATTCAGCTTGGACAAATTGGGCAAGGAGAGAGCCCAGAAATATAACATGAACGAGAACGACTGGTTCTTACGCTGGGACTTCAAGATCATCACCGAGGCTGAATCCAGGGAATTAATTGTTGCGAAAAATACCGAAGCGTTGCAAAAACTCGGTAGCGACAATTTCGTGTTAAATGAGGCTGGGCTACCAATAGCAGCACCATTGGATTAGACTCCGATTACCCCATTACCATAATATTAATAATACAAGAATTCATATATGACCTTCTTCATACACGTTACACGAGTTTCCGTCCCACTCGTATATTCGTTGCTCCATACGTCTTCGTGTAGCAGAAATTGATATACTGAGGTTCCTTTCTGAGTAGTTGGAAAAATGCGGATAAAGCTTTTTTTCTTAATGTAGTTCTACGAAATAGTGAAAAATTAACAGCTTCCCCAGACTTTACCATTTCTCAGTAATAGGACACAGAAACTCCGGAAATTTTGTAAACCATTCTAGATGTAAGTAAAGTCCAACATTTCTACTCTCAATAACCATCGCTCGTAGATACGACTTCCCCACTCTCGTCAACCTTACTAAGTCTTACGAAATGGTACCCACATTTTTCACTCAAGGATAAAGGATATTGAGCTTTTTCCGGGGTGCGCCAAAATTGGATTTCCGCATAATACATTATCCGTGTTTTGACAGAGATGTCATAAACAGATAAAAGCATAGAGTTCTGCTAAGTCGTGGAGATGGGCTAGAGGATATTTCGATCCCATGGCCCTACGGTTAGACATTAGAAACCCTACTACAGAAAAGTGCCATAGTTACAATGTTGTTCAAAGCTGTAGCCAAGTCGAGGATATCATCGTGCGAGTTCGTCATCATCGCCAGACAGTTGTCGAACTCCACTCATGGATCCAAAGTCGTTAACAACACCGATGAAGCATTGGAAGGAATCGAGTCCAATATCACGTTGCTATCCGGAGGCTTTGGTTTGAGTGGTGTGCCAGACACTATCATCAATGCTTTAAAGGAGAAGTCCCATATTAAGAATATCACTGCGGTGTCCAACAATGCTGGTTTGGATGGGCGCGGTTTGTCACAATTGTTGGTCACCGGCCAGATCACCAAGATGATCTCATCCTACATTGGTGGAAATCGGACTTTCGAGAAGATGTACTTGACGGGACAAATCGATCTTGAGTTGACCCCACAAGGAAACCTTGCTGAAAGAGTCAGAGCCGGTGCTGCTGGTATTCCAGCTTTCTACTCTCCTACTGGAGCTGGTACTTGGTTGGAAGAGGGTAAGTTACCAGTCAGATACGACGAGACCGGAACCAAGGTGCTAAAGACCAGTGTTCCTCGTGAAGTGAGAGAATTCAACGGCAGAAAGTTCTTATTAGAGCCTGCTATTGTTGGTGACGTTGCATTTGTTAAGGCTTACAAGGCCGACACATTAGGAAACTGCTGGTTTAGAGGATCCTCCAGAAACTTCAACTCTGTCATGGGTAGAAATGCCAAATTGACTATTGTGGAAGCTGAGAATATCGTTGAACCAGGTGAGATTACACCTGAAGATGTTCATTTGCCATCAATCTATGTGGACAGAATTATTCAGTCCGTTACTCCTAAGGAAATCGAGATCTACAAGCACTCCGAAGGGGCCACCGAAATCGCCAAGCCCCCACAAGAGGTCTCTGAGGCTGAGTTGAAGAGGCAAAAGATTGTTAAGAGAGCCGCCCAAGAATTTACCGATGGTTCCTTCGCCAACTTAGGTATCGGTATGCCAACCTTGGCTCCAAACTTCTTGCCTGAGTCTATCAACGTCACACTCCAATCTGAAAACGGTATCCTTGGCTTGGGTCCCTACCCAGTCAAGGGACAAGAAGACCCAGATTTGATCAACGCAGGTAAGGAAACTGTGACTCTTGCTCCAGGTGCTTCCTTATTTGGATCTGAAGAGTCTTTCGGTATGATCCGTGGAGGTAAGATCGATTTGACTATCCTTGGTGGTTTACAAGTTTCTGCAAAGGGAGACTTGGCCAACTGGGGTTTACCAGGACGTGTCAAGGGTATGGGAGGAGCTATGGATTTGGTCAGCAACCCACAGGCCACCAGAGTTGTTGTTGTCATGGAACATGTTGACAAGAAGGGGAGAGCTAAAATTTTGGAAGAATGCAAATTCCCATTGACTGGTAAAAGATGTGTGTCTAGAATCATCACCGACTTGGCTGTTTTCGACGTCGTTGACGAGAAGTTGATTTTAATAGAGATCGACCCATCTAGTACAGTAGAGGAAATCAAGAACAAGACAGAGGCTGCCTTCGATGTTTCGCCAAATTTAAAGGCGATAGAGATTTAGGTGCAAAACGGATACCAAAACATGTAAAAACAAGGTTTTCGCTTTAGAAAATATCATCAAAAGCATATTTAGTCATACTTAGGCATATTTACAACTAGTTTAGTAATACCATTGCCTCCATAATCCATATGATTAGAGTTATCGTCAGCCTCACCAGGCATTTTATAGATGCAGCAATATGAAAATATGTTCTGAATGCAAAAAGAAAAAAACAACATTATACAATAATAAATGAGTGCAACAGACAGAAAGTTGGGGGATTTCCACCTACGGAAGTCTTTCCGTAGTGAGGGTAGTCCGGACGAGATTTCATTAATATTTGGAGTAGTCACCACATCGGAATTCCTGGTCATCTGCTGTGCCACCACTTCCCCCGTTTTGAGAAGCGATTCAACTCTGCCTTGTAACTCATGTCACCATTGGGTGAATCAGACTCTAATTCTGAATGTGGCCGCCAGATCGCCATCTATGCAGACACCCCGCCAACGGCTGACATACATCCCGGTGATCCAGAATAAGCAGCGAACAAGCCCTCCAATTAGTAATTTGACTAATAGTGCGAGTTTCGACGGCTAAACATTTACCCGAGAGGGGGAAAAAGGTTTCCAGAGGCTGTAAATCTGTGGAAATCGTTGCAATGGCGGGCTGGGTCCAGTAGACAGAGATGGTGACAAGAATCTTCAGTAGAATTAAGTTGGTGAAATTACGGGTGGGTCTAGATCGGTTCCAGTCTAATGAGGCCAAATGGTTTAGTAATAGAGACCAGAACACAACCTGGTTCCTGTCTGAAGATGCGTACAGTATTTTCCAACCAAAATTCGCACCCCCCTTAACAATAATTCGTTCACTAAGGATTTAAGCTGGCGCCGAAGTCA
>JAJMAO010000098.1:0-61202 GCA_030572575.1 Scheffersomyces insectosa
CTTGTAAATGATATAGAAATTACATATGTTCCTTAGTATTCTTAATGAAATATCATCCAAAACCTAGTAAGTAGGATAGATAAGTATTTAATTAATCTTATAAAGCTGAACTGCTCATAACTTCACCCCGGAATACGTTTATGTATACAGACATCCGGCATATTATACCTACGCTCTCAGCACTGTGTTCCAGTCATGTGACCTGCAACATCCATCTAATGTATGTACTATATACAGGTGTTGATGATGATCTGCCGTGGATCAGACCATCAGATGACGATATCGTAATCATTAGGTGTGGAATCTTATGATAGGTAATTCTTAAAAAGTGTATCATTAGCTTAGTTCCAACAAGAAGAATAGCACAATTATCATTTCAGCATCCTACGAAAGGACTCTACCACAAAAATCGTTCAAAATTCGGATCCTTTCTATAAACCACCGGTTGTTATTCGTGATTTCCCTCTCTTTCATCGTGGTCTTATACTTCTCGCCCCACTTTTTAACCACCTTGCTTGGAAATCGAATAACAGCTTCGCTCTCGAGGTATCTACCTACTTCCAAGCCGCTAATGACATCACCTCGACCATCAACCATAGTAGTGGGTACTGGCCTAGCTGGACTCACTACTACTTTGCAATTGTTGCAACATGGACATTCAGTCACGTTACTAGAGAAGACCGACAGGTTGGGTGGAAACTCCATCAAAGCATCGTCGGGAATTAACGGAGTACCCACAGTTTTCCAAGACCAGAATAATAAGGATACAATTGAAGCATTCATCGAAGATACTTTAAAGTCCGGTAAGGGGTTGAGCAATCTTGAATTGGTGCAAATTTTGGCAACCAATTCGCGTGGGGCCATTGAATGGTTGACCAATACTGATGAATTGAATATTGACTTGCTGAGTATCACTCAGTTAGGTGGTCACTCCTATGCTCGTACTCACAGAGGTAGCGGGAAATTGCCCCCTGGATTTGCAATCATTTCCGCCTTAACTAAGCGTTTGGACAAGTACGCTGAAGACCCTCTGACAGGATTGAAGGTGATCAAAAATGCCAAATTCGATAAGCTCTTGCTCGATTCGGACACTAAAGTTAAAGGAATTGAGTATATTGGGGAGAATTACAATCGGTTTGTTCTCAGTTCAGATAACATAGTACTTGCAACTGGAGGTATTTCAGCAGATTTCGAAACAGGCTCCCTTCTTGAGAAATATCGTCCGGACTTGATGCACTTACCACTGACTAACGGTAAGCAAACTACAGGCGATGGTCAAAAAATAGCGGAAAGAGATGCTCGGGCAAACTTAATTCATATGGACCAGATTCAAGTGCACCCAACTGGTTTCATTAAGCTTGATTCCACTGCAGACAAATGGAAATTTCTCTGTGGCGAATTGATTAGAGGAATTGGGGGTATTCTCTTGTCTCCAAACACAGGTGACAGATTCACAAACGAATTGCATACCCGTGATATGGTAAGTAATGCCATCACTGAAAACTGCGAAGTTCCAAAGAACAATGATCTTGGGATTGCTCCACAGCTGGCTGTTTCAATTATTATTATAAATTTGAGTGATTACATGAAGGCCAAAGATCATATTGACTTTTATGCATCACAGAAATTGTTGCAAAGGGGCAGGGTTTCCGATTTATGGGCTTTACTTAAACGTGTGAACCCACAATTGGACTCGACAGTAGATCAATTAGCAAAGAATTTGCAAAAGTACAATTCAGCAATCAAAGATGGCATAGACAATCTCGGACGCTCTAAATTTGGTGGCCAGTTTGATACCACAGAAGAGCTCTTTTTCGGATTGACTACTCCGGTTTTGCATTTCTCTATGGGTGGAATTGAGATTAATAAGGAAGGCCAAGTAGTTAATAAGGATAATGAAGTCATTGAGAATTTATATGCTGTCGGAGAAGTAAGTGGAGGATTACACGGTGGTAATAGATTAGGTGGGTCGTCGTTATTAGAGTGTGTTGTTTTTGGAAAATTAGTAGGAGATTCTATTAGAAGTAAGTCAGCATAGACTTTCCCAAGTCACTATCTTAACGGTGTCAGGAGTTGACAATCTACATTTACATGATAATTTAATGAATATTTCAATATGTTTTTAAGTTTATTATGGGATAAATATACACAAAAAGAACTTAGAGTTTGATGGATTTCAGGAGCAACAGATTCTCCTATTGCATTCGAAGCCCACCTCCATCACAGTCTTTGAATCAATTTAGATATCATTCTTTTGTTGCATTTTTCTCAATTAAATGTGTGTATTAAAACCTTCTATATTTGGTGGAAAGTTCTAAGAAAGAATAAAAAGACCTAAACCAATATTACAACCGTTTCATAAATTTTGATTAATTTAGATGTTAGATGGATATAACATGATTCTGACGGAAGCACCGAAAGTCTTGGCTGGCAAGTTCTTCTTGAAAGAAGCTCTGACCAAACCGTTGTTACCGTGGGTTCTGGCGACCTTACCCCAGATAACTCTGATCTTGGAACCTCTGACTTCCTTGGAAGCTCTGTAGACGTAAGCAATTCTCTTACCTAAGTAGAACTTGGCGTCTTGTGGGTTAGCAACACCTTCGATTTGAATCAAAGATACGTTAGGGTTGGTGACACTCTTGGATCTTTGGTAAGAAATGTGTTTACCTTTAACGTATACTATAAGTTATGTTAGTAATTGTTCATAATGAAAATTTATAGTTCGACACGTGGAAAGAGTGGAGGTTAATTTGGACGATTTGGATCTCGAAGTTTGAATTATGGATGGGAAACATGAACGAATTAGTGATTGCTATGCCAGTGATTTAGAATTATTGTGACCTATTGGAACGCTTGAAAGCCTCTGGATGCTATACTTAATTTAGTGGAGTATTTACTACTTCTAAAAACGATGAAAATCCACGCCCAGGCTAAAGCCTTGAAACTAGCTGAAATACAAGTACTTCGTTGCTGTCGAGTTTCTTAGCCCGTCTGTTCTATGTTCTTGATCATTCTTCATGGCAGTTTTAATACTCGTCTAGTCCAAGTACAAAATTTTCACTTTTCATCATCACTCCAGACTTGATATATTGCTCGATACTTTTACACCGTTGGAGATACTACTTGTACCACCCATCTGGTGACTTTGTTTACTTCGCTATTCTATTGCAATACACGATTTCATGAATATTGTCCACCTCTTCAAATCTTCAATCTCGGTCATACTATCCAATCCAGTCCTCGTAAAAGGACTGCTCCTTCACTCATCCTACTCTGACGAACTCGAAGCTCGTTTCTAAACATACATCTGTGAGATTCAGCCATTTTTGTTGATATTATCTATTATTGGTGTATAACGTTAAGAAAGGAAAGAATCTTTTACAACCTCAAATTTTTTTTAACTATGTGTGGAAAAAAATTTTTGGTTACTGCTGGTACAGTGAGAGAACACGCCAAACTGAGAGGTGAGAATTGGAGTGAGAGTTGAGAGTCAGAGCAGAAGTGAGTAATTGAGAGTGTGAGAGGTGTTTGGTGCAGGAACCGTGTGAGTTATGTGTGCAGATAGAGTGTTCAATTAGTGAGTTGGTGGACGGTCGAGATGGGGCTGAGGTAGTGCATGTGGAGCCAGGAAAAGAAATGTGGGTGTGAGTGAGAGGTCTGGTCGAGTCACGGGATGTAGGGAAGCCCTATGTAGTCGCACGTGACAAGCCCTACTGATTCTGGAGGGGATTATGCGGGCTGCGTTATTTAGCAGCAATTCGGTGTATGGTGGGACGTGGGCCGTAGACGCTTGGGTGTAGTGGAAGAGTGGAGGCATGAGATGTAGAAGAAGGGATGATAATACAATGTGTTTGGAACAAGTTTTGTAGTTTTTTGCTGGAACTGATATCAATTGGCCGTAAACAGAGCCCTGGAACGTCTACACCGTTACATTGTTTTGGCTGAGCCCGGTGTTTGTTCCTTCGAGGTATACGTAAGCTTTCCAAGAGATGGAGCGATTACAATACAGAGTATGATATTTTCCTGATTGGCTTGTTAATATATTAACTTAAAAATCTATAAAAGTCATACTAATTCATCATCATTAGTTTATGTCCTCAGCATATTTTGCAACCTTTTCGCAATTAAATCTCAATTATAGATTAGAGTGGATTGCAAAATTTAATAATGCATCGTAAAACTCTTCTGAAATACAACAATACACCTACAGTACTCGTCTCTGTAACCAAATATATATTAAACTCTCAACCAAAACAAAATTATACTATAGAAATGAGGCGCTAGGAGAACAGACTCAACAATGTGTTTATGTGTATATTATCCAGCAACTAGTCTGCAAGGCGACCTCTCTAAGTACCTTAAATCTTAATTTCCTTCTCGGACTTCCACTTGTCAATGTTAACTCTCCAGTGCTTGGCCTCTCCTTCATCGTATTTCGAGTTCTTCAATGAACCGGATGGTGCATTTCTTATAGACAAGTTCGAAATGTTAGTCAAGTTCAAAAAGCTGTCATGTTCGACTGAGTCGTCGCTATAGTCTAAGAGGTCGAACCATCTTGTTTGCCACTTTTCTCCAGCAGCAGCTTCAGTCTTTCTCAACTCACGCTGCTTGTTTTCAAGCAAAGATTTCTCCTCTGAGATTAAATCATAGTCTGACTTCTTGATTGCTTCTGCGACCTTGGACCACGCCTTTCTCGATTCCAATTCGTGTTGTTCTTCAATAGGCTTGACTACAAGATGTTGTGGTTCGGATGATTGAGCGTCGTAGAATAACTCGTCCTTAGATGTAGGCGAAGATGATCCATTGCCTACGTAGGATTTGCCAGACCATTGACCACTGATGGTAATAACAGCATTTTCCTTCTTTGCAGAGGACATGGCGTCACGGAATATTCTGGCCTTGAAAGTGTTCTTCTTACCGGTAACCCATCCTCTTCCGGAGTATTCAACTACTGCAAAGTATCCGTTGGAGGCTTGGATGTATGAAGAGCCTTCCAACTCTACGAATGGGGATGCGGAGATCAAGCCCTCGATGTGTAATGGAGGCAATGTAATAAGGTAGGACTCTTCAAGGTTCTTGTATTCCAAGATAGCATGACCGTACTGCTTGACATTAATGGAGGTGGTTGAGATGGACGATCTGATTCCGTTATAACCTTGTAGAGTTACGCCGTTTTTGGCATTATGTATTCCGTAAGCGGTCACCGGAGGATGGTGGCTAACCTGCTCACTCAATAAGATGGTTTCACCAAGCTTTCCTTCGGCGCCTT
Organism: Scheffersomyces insectosa; assembly: GCA_030572575.1. Taxonomy (NCBI): domain Eukaryota; kingdom Fungi; phylum Ascomycota; class Pichiomycetes; order Serinales; family Debaryomycetaceae; genus Scheffersomyces; species Scheffersomyces insectosa. The sequence continues at coordinate 5,270 of JAJMAO010000098.1, forward strand.
CTGGGTCTTCCCACTTTCCGAGGAAAACTTCACCCAAGAAAGGATTCAAAGGCTTCTTCTCAGAACCCATGCTCTCGTTTCTAGAGCAATATTGCGACCTCAAGGTCGAGATGAACCATTTGGTGACGGCGATTATTCTCTTGAGAGCCATTGCGTCGGTCTCATCACGAGTGGCGTTCTCGCTCTGAGCCAAGAAGTTGGGTTCAATGAGCAAGTTGGGGTGTTCGGCCCAATACTGAGAGTACTCTGCTAGCGACGTGGGGGACAAGATGAATGGAGGCGCTGTCAACGAGGACAAGTCTCCGTTGAACGAAGCAATTGACTTGAGGAAAGTAGTCCACGAGCTGGACTGGGCGACGGACGACATGGTTGCTACTTTTTGGCCGTGCAGCAAAAGCTAATCGATATGGTCAATCGACTACTACAATACCGTCTGGTTAAAGACAAATACAATAAAACGATAGTGTGGTACGGTGTCGGATTTTTTCCTGGCGAGATTCGGGGAAGCAGGAACGGTCGGAAAGGAGCGATAGCAGCGAGGAAATGGTGGCAGTGAGGGAGTAGGAGCCAGGACGGTACGAGGGAAGAGTATGGGGGTAGGGGAGTGAAAGTAAACAGGAAATAGGAAGAAGAGAACCGGAAAAAGAAAAGAATAGAAGATATTTACCTAAGAAGATAAGAAGACTTGGGTCAAAGCGAGTATGGTCTTGTGAAAGTAACCGGTTAAGTATTAATTGTGGTGGTGTGTTATGCGATGCTCAGTACTACGGTTCACTAAAATCTAGTATGCCACTATACAAAGGACTAGTTATGTTCTGGCTACCGCCAGAACGGACTTCTCGTATACCCGAAAATGAAATTCGGCCAGCATCCCACAATACCTGAGGTCTGTATATACCTACAGAGTACGGTTTAAGATAGCCAGAGACTCCCTGAGCTGTTTCAATGGGGTGAAATCTTGCTTTGATGTGCCATGTTAGATGAAACTGGATAGGGACGTATAGCCAGTTCCGGATATGACAGTAGTCATCACGTGATGATTGCACGTATAGAAATAATGGTTGCAATGTGCAGTTCGCTTCATGTGGTTAACGTAAGGAGACCATTTTATGAATGTATGATAGAAGACCACCAATTTGGTGAAAGAAGACAATAAGGCTTGGGTGGTAATGTAAGACTAATTATATGAAGAGGGTTACGAAAGTATAAAATCTTGGTAAAGTTTGTATAAATATTTTTCATTAATTCTAATTTCTAGAGAATGATTGCAAAATTTGGAAAATGTTGCAGAAATTTATTGTACTAATCATTTTTTGAAAGTTAAAAACTCTAGCGTTGCAATTAAAGTTTGATATATATGCCCCTCTTGTTCAAGAAGTTTGCAAGTGCACATAAGCCAAAGCCGTATACTGCCAAGATGGCAAAGGCGGTTCTTTGGTCACATTTCAAGGTGTTAATACTCATGTTGATCACACCAGTTGACACATTGGCGACCAAGAAGATCAACAATCCGTTGCTATTGGTAGACTCTAACAAGTAGGATTCCCCACTGTTTGGAACAAACTTTTCTACCAAATTGTATCCCAATAAAAAGGTGGCATTATGTGACACCACCCACAAAACATATGGAAAGTTTGCCAATCTTCTCGAAATCGCTAATGTCGATGTTGACTCATTGACAATGTAGAAAACAAAATGGTAAAATATCGTAGCAGCAATGAGCCCACTTGTGGTTGAAACCGTAAGCCAAGAATATAATTTGGGGTGACTCTTCTTTTTGTTTGTAGCTACTTCAGGAATGAACGTAATCAAGTTGTATGGCGTCTTATAGTCGGTTAATACGAATGAGCCAAATGATTGTGCGAAGATGAATATGGAAACGTAACCCACAAATGAGAAAATACCTTCTTTGTTCATTGTTACTAGGTTATCCATTCTATTGTCACTTCTCAAGATGAATGTCAATAACTCGGTATTGGTTAGAATGAACTCAAAGGTTCCCGAGATTATGAATGCAACCAATGCCCTAGGAACAACATTAAGAATGGGATCCAAGACTCCAAGTAAAATAGGTAATAAGCCTAACGTGATAAAGAAATTCCAGTGAATTCCGTACTCTGTAACATGCTCCTGATATTCCAAGCTCTTTACACTGACAAGTCTTGCACCTCCCAAGATCAATACTGGAATTGATTTCACTACACTTCTCTGGATTATGGCAATGTAATTGGCAAAGCTGAACTTCTTTTTGGATAGCTTTTCCTTGTCCTGATTCTTAATTATTGCTCTTGAGTTAACTAATCCCATGGAAAACACAAATGATCCGACTCCGAGATCCATTAAGGATGTTCCCCACGTTTCGACCTTAGCAAAACGTCTTGGAAAGATCTTGAAGTCGACAGCCAAAATGGCCAAATTGGTGAGTATGATCATATGTGCTCGGTATGCTGTGAGGAATGACTTTTTGGGCAAAAGAACCTTGGAGGTAGAAGGTTTCTTTGGTTGTGGTTGAGACGTGTCCTTTAAGACTACTCTGTAGACGAGGTACATTGCTACAATCGGCACCAAGACAGCTAAATGCAAAGTTGTGGAGCTGCCACTGTACAATGTAATTGAGACAAGGAGTGTGAGACAGTTAAGAACGAAATCGTATCCCAATGACACATCGTGGTCCATTATAACGTCAAATAGACGAAATGACAAGTAAGCTGTAAGAGCGACGGTGGTGACATTGTAGATTTCCAGGATGGAGCCACCGAGCAAATCCGAGACGAACTGTTCTTTCTGTTCCTTTAGTGTACTCATCGAGGATCCAGTTTGTTGTAGAAGAGATACCTATGACTGTATCAATTGTTGTTCAGGAAGCGTTTTTTTGCAGTCACCACTAGCTAAAAACTTAGCGATCATTGATTCTCAATACGATTTAGCGAGTGTCTCGCTGCGTTTTTTGTTTTTCTGGTGAGAGGTAAACATCGCGTATGAATAGCGAGAGGAAAGAAGTATTGGAGAAAGGAAATAGAGCTACAGAGAGAGGTGAGACAACCTACAACTTAATCTGTTTTCTATCCACTGATGGACATGTGTTAGATGAAGATACCAGAAGTGAGAAGTATCGAAAACTCGTCAAACAATGATCATATACAGACAGCTATGTATATTCATGAATACATACCACTATACATCTGCTCCCCGTCTGTCTCCATTCTTTTTACCTCTCTCGGCAGGTCCAATTACTGCAATTCTCTTCCTGTTCTCTAGTCCTGTCGCTAACCGTCTGAAGTAGCAGAAGAGCTCATTCCTTCAACTCTCACTTCTGCTCACGCGCGCCCTAATAAATTACCTACATCACCGCCTCAATCTCTAGCGACATCACTCACATCAGATTACGATTCCTGCCGTCAACGTCTCAATTTCACTCCACTGTGCACTCGTCTCACTGAGAAAATCTCAAATGAAACTTCGTTACTGAGGGAGACTCACTACCAAAAAGTCTATTTTCTCCTTCTCCACACAGCTAAACAAACAGTGATATCCGGCTTTTCTTTTCCACCACGCCAAGTATCCACTCTGTACTGTCAAGACATGTCACAGAGCACACCGGAAAGCGACCCCGATCCGCTGAGCGCGTTTTCCTCCTCGCTAGCACAGAAAGCAAGATCGTTGCATAGTGACAGTAGCATCGATCGCACTGACAGCAAAAACAGTATCCACAACATGAATGAGACTATCGGTGACACCGTAGGCAGCGCCAACACCAGCGAGTCCAGTACAAGGCCGTCGCTGCCAACGTTGGCGTCCAGCATCAGCCCCAAGTCCCCAGCCGCCACCTCGCCAAAACTGGCTAATCGGGCTCTCTTAAACGACTACTTAGTAGCGCCTAGATCTCCGTTGATGTCTCTGGCCGATTCAACCATGAACATCACGCCGTTTAGCAGCCACAGCGAACTCGACGACTTCGTGGTGTTCTCGGATTCAGATGGCGCGTCCCAAAGCTCTCTTGATCTTAAGAACATCGCTAGTGGTAGTCTTCTGCCATTAGGCGAGGGAAGACTTTCCCCTCCGTCGCTAATCGGAAAGGGTAGCCCAAAACGGTCTTCAGGAACATCTACACCAAAAAGAAGAACGAAATCATCGTCTCCAAAGCGCAACTCTGCTCTAACAGATGTTGAGGATACCCCCAGCGCCAAGAGCAAGAGAAGAATACGAAGAAAGAGCAACAAATCCGATAATAGTGAGAAATCACATCGCTCCTCCGTGCGGCACAATTCAGAGTACGTTGGCGGAACAGGCTACACCCTGATGCCAGCTACTGGTAAAATCTTCAGGAACTTGCTTATTCTTGAAGAGAGTCTCAGAGAACAAGTAATTCAGCAAAGAGCGCTCCGTAGAAAGTACTTGACATTCTTGGCTGTTCTCTGCTCGCTCATCGCATCTATTTCACATCATCTTTTCATACTCGATCCGGCAGTTACATCGGTGGGAACGAAAAGAGTAATTCTACAATTTACTTTACTAGCATTATTGGTTACTTTGATGTTATACCACCTTTCGGGTGAGTATCAGAAGACTATTGTTCTTCCAAGAAAGTTCTTATCTTCGACGAACAAAGGATTACGTCAGTTGAACGTCCGCTTGGTAAAAATAAAGACATCTATGTCAGATAAAGTTATTGACTTAATCAGAGAGTTCTCGTCCTTTTTGGTAACGCTCTGTCTCAGTTGTTTGCATTATGTCTACCCATCAGCAGAAGGAAATAAGGACTCAAAATTCGAAGTTTTTTTGGTTTCTTGCCAGCTGCAGTGCCAACCACGTATTGGTGTATCGGATGTCAAATTAGTGTTGAATGCTAGAGTATTCAATACCGATATCAGAGAGGGATGGGAGTTATACAGAAGTGAATTCTGGGTTCTCGAGGGAGTCAGGAGAAGAAACAATATGATGGCTTTTGCATCAGATGGACAACAAGTCTTGGACAAGGGCCGTTTGTTGAAGAAGGACAAGAAGGAGAGGAAAGAGCGCAGAAAATCTGGAAATACTACGAAAGAGGTTGGAGAGGGCAGAGAAGGAACACCAATCTCCAACAGATTGAGCGAACAGAACTTACAGAAGTTAAGTAGAGGGTTCGATGAGAAGACGGGCGGCGAAAGAGCAGACTTCCCACAAAACGCGTTTGGACAGGATGTGAACGCGACGACAACAAAGCAGTAACGAACAATTGTACGAATAGAATAATATTTAATAGTCAAATTTAGGTTAATACAGGTAATATTTTGAGGCCTCAGTCATATTAAATTAACCTTTACGTCTTTATCTGAGATAAGGAAGAAGAATCACGTGACAATAGGAGAAGTCAGTAGCATTATGTATACTGGTTTAGTATAAGTAATCAGACGGCTACGATGTTATTTTATTTTAGTTTGTTTCGTTGACATAAGACATACACATTAGTATTGCTTGCAGAATTCATGGCTCTTCCATTACCGTATTGCTTGTTTGTAGGTTCGTTGCTTCTTAAGTAAAGGTGGGGATCTGTATACAGTATTTAATTATACATACCTTGAAGAACCATGATCTGGGGACGGCAAGCAATGCGTTTTAGCCAAGAAACCTCATCCCATAGACATCATGACTCTATATACATTGAATATGTGAAATATAGAGATTTTGGCTAACAGCAGAGTAAGGTCATATTAGCTTCCATCGAGCCTGCTCACTAACTAGGGCCATTCACAGTCTTAACAACGCCAAATAAAATCAACTATTTCCACGAATATCAGGGCAAACTTTCCGTCAGGTTAAATCACCTACCAAGCACCACCTTGAGTTTCGGACCAGGACACTAAGCATCCCCAGATACCTCTCCGTCTCTCTGTCTCCCCACCTAAATGCCTATGAAATGGCTGTGAAATCATCTACATAAAAAAATTTGGCTACATACAGTCTGCTGAAAAAAAGAAAGCCCTCATCTCTTAAAGAATTTGTATGTCTAGTATAGTATTTGTTTAAGCTGGTAGTTAGGTTTAATAGCATAGAATAGAAGTATATCATGGCTGGAGCAACTAAAACCGCAGGTAGGAAACCTCAGCCTTCGAGAAAGGGCAAGAAAGCTTGGAGAAAGAACGTGGACATCCAGGATGTGGAGACCGCTTTGGAAGAGAACTACGAGAATGAGGTTCACTTAGGAACAAAGAGAAAGTCTACCGACGTCGATGAAGACGACTTCGTCATCGACTCGACTCCATCTTCTACGATAGCTGCCAAGCGTTCAGAGAAGAAACTCAAGACGAAGGAGATTCTCACCAACAAATCTAAGGTTGATGCTTTAGTGAACCCTAAGGCTAGCAAGGCCATCAATAATACCATTCAGGGTGTCAAGAAAACTGAAGTCTTGAGATTGATGAAATTGGCAGGAGGAAAGTACAAAGACGAGTCTAAAATAAAGAACAGAATCGATAAAGACGGTTTGATACACGTGAAGAATAAGGATCTTTGGGGGGCTGAAGAAGAAGCTGAGGTTGCCGAGAAGAGCAATACACCTATTGCCAACTTCTCTTCCACCAGTGAGTTCACTATTGCATCTGTAGCACCAAAGACTTTGAAGACTGCTCCAATCAAGGTACTTGAAAACGACTTAAACAAGAAGATCGTGGATGCTGGTAAATCGTACAACCCATCGTTAGAGTCGTGGAAGTCTTTGATCAACAAGGAACATGGAATCGAGTACAAGCGTGAGCTTAACAGACAAAAGATGGCCGAGCATAGAGAAAAGATCAAGGAGTTGATGAATACATTAGATGACAACGAATCGGATAGTGAAGATGACGGAAAGGAAGAAGTAGTTGAAGAAGCAACAGAGACCGACTACAAACTTTCTATCAACAAGCCAACACAAGTCAAGACAAAGACAAAGACAAAGAGAAACAGAATAGAGAAGCACAAGAAGAGAGAGTTGTTACAACTAGAGTTGAAGGAGTTAAAGAAGCAATTGAAAGACTTAACCAACTTGGACCAGATTTTGGAGGACGAGGAGAACACCGAGAAGAAGACTAAGACTACTAATTCTAACAAGCCTAAGAAGTTATTTAAATACGATGCTGTTCAGGCTCCATTGGAGGTCAAATTATCGGACGAGTTGACCAACAACTTGAAGAACTTGAAGCCGGAAGGTAACTTGTTCTACGACCAGATGTTGAACTTACAATCCACCGGTAAAATTGAGACCAGAATTCCAGTTTCCAAGAGAAGAAAGTACACTCCTAAGGTCACTGAGAAGTGGACTTACAAGGATTTCAAATAGTCCTTCTGTTCCGATTTCATATTCTTGTATATTAGTAGTAACTTGCATTAGAAATAGCATTCATTAAGAAATTTACAAGGTTGTAGCATCGTAATCCATTTCTATAGCTGTAGATGTATGTCATTGTACTATAATATTACATCTGACACGGCTTGAACGTTTAGTATCGATCTTTATGAAGGTTTACAAACATCAGTATGGTATCCAATCAGACTGTTACTGAGTTTTACCATTTCTACGAAAGGTCTATCTACAACTACACCAACAATTCAATAATCTTTTATATTAAAAACATAAAACATGAGATAAATAAAACCTGGGTGATGAATAAATGCAATACAAGATGGTGAAGATGACTACAGTTTATGAATGAAGTATAGTCATCTTCATATGTGCGTGTTGAGAAATCTCTATGACGGAACTGAACGATTACAGGGTAATATAAGTTATGGATTTCTGGTCTGAATGGCCAAAATGTTATGAAGTGCTTCGATGCTATGAGCAATATAAGCAAGATTGTAACCCATAAATTTACGAGAAGTCCCAGTTTCCGGTAACGTAACCTCTGTATAATCTTTCTCTGAACGAGAAGTATTGTTCGGAGTAAGGACTGTAGTACTTTTGTAATTTGACGTCAGCGGTCTTGAAAGACTCTGGAGCGATAGGGTCGCTGGATTGGCCCCTTCTGACACCAGTCAACAAGAAGTCACGGTTCATCATACGTTCGTCCCACTGGTCCAAGTCGAATCTATCTTTCTTCCAACCGTTGTCCCAGTATCTGACGAAACCAACACCGTGGCCCGCGAGACCGAAGAACGCGGTCATAATTGCGTATGGCAACAAACCCTCGAATGGAACAGGCATTATGTACTGGCAATCGTGGTTATTAGGTAGCTTTACTAGTACCCTTCTATAGTTTGTACTCTTAACTGTGTTTTTCAGATGAACATTATTTTTGATTTTCTGTGATTGGATGGACACAAATCACGAGAAAGAAGATCAGGTGCATTTAAATCATATGACATTACATCACGCGATTAATGGAGTCTCCATTTTGCAGTTATTTTTCTGTGCCTGATATTATTCTCTTGGTTTTACGAGTGCAGCTGTACGGCTAAACCTGCCTGGGAGGGCTCGTAGAAGTATGGGGAGTCAAGTGGTGGGAGAGATGTGGAGGAATGAATGCTGGAGGTGAAAGGGTGCTCTCTAATGCTTCCAGTTTTGAAATTGAAGACTATTTGGGAAAAAGCTTGAAAGTCTTGTGGCCGGTGTTGCGCAGCGGTATGTAGACTGCCTCGTAGAATTGTATTCAAGAAAACTGGCATCTACATACCCAGAAATCAAGTACTTGGCTGCAATTCAGGAAGAAAAGCACTATATTGCTACAAAAACACAGCAAGTTTAAATAGGTATACACATTTGAATCTGGTAAAATCTAACTAATTAGTCGGACATACTTTCTTGGGACATCAGCATTCAAGGATGTGAATCAGGGTTTCGAAGTATACCTCTATATATTATTCTTCACTTCTGGATCGCCTGTTCTAATCATCCAAATCACCCCACAATTTCTTCACGAATTTGTCCATTCTGACCTTGATATTCAGCTGTCCTACACACCAAGGGTGGTTTAATAATTGTCTTGGAGAAGGACGCTCGTTACTGTTCTTTTTGAGACAATATGAAATGAAGTTCTTGAACGAATCGCTCCAAAATATCTCTTCGTCCGGTAAGTCCAGTAGCTTCGGTTCATACTCTAATATTAATGTCAAGAGTTCTATAGGACCCAAAGTTGCTAAATCAGCCCCACTATCAAAGGGGAACTTTCCTGTCGCAACTTCCAACAATGTAAGTCCAAGTGACCACACATCTGAAGTTACACTATATGGTTGACCTCTTATTCTTTCAGGTGCCATATAGTACTGGGTACCTACAAATGTGGTTGCTAACGAGTTCACAACTTCCCCAGAGACACCAAAATCGCATAGCTTGATGTTTCCCTCCGAATCTAATAAGATATTGGATGGCTTTATGTCTCGATGTATAATTCTATGTTGATGCAAATAGTTCAAACCATTCAAAATTGACTCTGCGATCTTGCCCATGACCTTCTCATTGATTCTGTTGGTTGGATCTAACTCTATGACTCTTTTATAAATGGAATCAAGAGATTTCCCTCCCATATACTCCATGGCTATACCTATCATGGATTGAGCCTCCACCATAAATGTTCCATAGTACTTTACGATGTATGTGGATTTACAAAGCCTATTGTACTGCAATTCTCTGATGATTTGCTTTTGAACATCTGGGTTGGGATCCGCATTAATTAACTTGAGGGCAAATATCCTGGAGCCTCCTTTGATTCGACATTTAGATACGCTTCCTCCGTTTCCTTCACCAAGTTTGCTGACTTCTACAATCTTTTTGGAGTTGGCCAAGTACTTCCAGTCCTCTGGCGATAAGTCTTCAATGTCTTTATTGGCAGGGTCAAGCGAGGCTGCTACGTCCATGAAATGAACGTCATGCTGCGGCTTGAAGCTATTGCTATTGTCAGCGTTGAAATTTCCATTGCTAATGCTATTAGTGGTGTTGCTGCTATTGGAGGTGGTATGAAAGTCGTTAGAATTAGTGATATTATTGTTGTAGATGTCATTAGATGAGTAACCAGAGTCCATGCCCTGGTCCTCCGATAGTATGTCGCTGTTTGGGCTGATATTAGGAAGAGGCGACACGGTCTCGGAGGTATATGAGTAAGAACCACTAACCTTCAGAAAGTCGATTGGAGGAGGTTTTCTTTTCAAAGATTTGGAATTTGAGTTGCTGGTGTAGTTGCTGTAAGGGGAGTTAATTGTATTGGGGGTATATATGGAGCTGCTGGCTGATGACACTGACTGAGATCTTTGTTGGTTCTGTTGGAGCTGTTGGGTTTGGATATTCTGTGGTTGGAATTGTTGCTGCTGGTATTGTTGTTGTTGGTACTGTTGTTGCTGAAACTGTGGTTGTTGATACTGCTGTTGGTTCTGTTTCTGTTGTGACAATGGGTGCTGGTCTTGTTGTACGTGATTCTGCTGCTGAAGTGGCTGTTGGGGATGATGTGGTTGGTTTTGCTGCAGCTGTTGTTGCTGGTACTGAGTTATGTTGGCATCATTGAGCTGGCGAAGCGACACTGGTGATGGGATTAGTAGTGACGGCAACTTGTTGCTGGCTCTCTTCGTGTTGGGGATGTTGAACAATGGGGGACCGGGATTAGACATTTACGAAGTCATGTAACTGGCGGATGAGTGCTGACGATAAGCACGGATGGAAAGTCTGGTGTGAAACGGTTTTAGAAGGAACGTGTATTGTAACGCAACACGAGCTCGTGTAGTCTACCGACTGCGGAAGAGGGCCCAATAAAGAAGGTAGGGCTTCGGCGAGCTGAGATGGTCGAAATGAAAAATGACTATCAAACGACGACAAACTCCAGGAAGAACAAGTACCCAGAGAGTGAAACTTTAGAGAAGTACAGAAAAATCCGGGCCAGGACTTGGGAACGTAGGCTTTTTACTCGACTGATACGACTAGCAAATTATTTCCAGCACCAAACAATAGTAGCAGTAGAGGAACAGTATGAGTATTAAGAAAGGTAGCCAAAGAAAAATAATAATTGTAAGAGTAACAAGCAAGACTAAAGCGAGAACGTTAATATGAAGTCTGTGAGAAGCTAGGAACAAAGACGAAAAGAAATGAGCGGAATGCAGCCTCAAGCCTGTGAGAAGAGTGGGGGTTTTGGTGGTGAGGGCTAAGTGAGGCAAGACAGAAGATCTTTCAGATTAAGGTAGCAGTGGTGTCCGGAGATGTGCGGCACCAACTGGGGTGGAGAAAACAGGGCATAGAAGGGGTAAAGATGCAATTATCCACTGGTTCAACGGTCTAGTTGCACCATGTTAGAGGTCGGATAAGAGCATAAGCTACAGCTTCAGTAATAATATATTGGGCTATAAAATTACTGGTATCACATAATAATTTTAGATGGTGATCACGATTAATGAAACCAGGACTAAGAATTTAGGGGCCCCGGATCGGCCACAGCACGGATTGCAGCGAGAGAAGGAAATAAAATCAGGAGGCGGTATTGCCGATACAGTTCAAATGGGCACAAAAGACCCATTTGAACATGTTCTGTGGCACAGATCATACGTCTAGGTTATTTACCCAAATTCCGTGTTCGTATACCATTTCCTCCACAAATTATACATACAGTTACCCAAACGTTCACCATATGAACTGCATAATTAGCAAGTTGGTCTAAAGAACCAAAGTCATTCGGATCATTCCTGTCGCACCACTACATCATCATGCTTGAACCCTCCTGGTTTTTGTTATTCACCCGCAGATTCTGACTAGTGCCGTTCACGGTTTGGAGAATTTCATGTTCTTCGTGGTGCCTCTCCAGATTCCGGAAAATTTTCAGTATCGCAAAAGTTGTCGCAAGCGTAGAACGGTGCGAATTGCGACACTGCTGCAGGAGGCCCCACTTGCAGCACGGATCAAATAATATGGTATACGGGGACACGGCGTTGGCGGGGTGGGGGAATGTGAGAAATGGTCGTTGCAACGTCTACATCGAATAAACATACACAATGGGCTTAGTTAGTCCCTGAGACGACTAAGCAATTGTCGATCTGTCGAGAAAGCTTGAGCTCCACCTCTTACTGGAGTATACAGTGTTGCATACCTATCTACACCAGGCATCTACTTAAATTTTGGATGCAATTTGAACGTGAAATGCAATTATTTTAACAGATACTAATTATTATATAGCTATTAATGAGAAGTAGAATTTTCATCGGCTAGAAATGCTCTAGTTACCCTGATTCAATTGTGGTCTCTACTTTTTAGCCTTGGCTCTGGGTTTAGCAGCTGGTTTAGCCTTTGGCTTAGCCGCCTTCTTCGGCTTGACTTCCTTAATCAACTTGTCCTTCTTGGTATCTATCTTGTCACTGTCAACCTCCGTTTCTTCTTCGTCTTTTTCGTTGGTGTCATCTTCAATTACATCCTCGTAATCTACCTTCTGCTTCCTTGCACCACTTGCTCCAACAGAATTACCTGTCTTGTATATCGCTACCGGATGGGTTGCAGAATTATATTTTCTAGTGAACGACGTTTTTACCTTTGTTGAGATCTTTGCAGTAACATCGCCCCCAACTCCAAGCTCATTAATCGTGTCCCAGTCTTCTCTCGACAAGAAATAATAGTCCATGACATCCATTACATCATCGATACCATCCTCCTGTCTCTCTATCAATGGATCTGTCATTCTTTTGAGCAAGACTGTCAAGTAGTCTAATCTCAATTCTTTCTTATCAGTAGAAGTTCTCAACCTAGTATGATATTGCAACTCCTGTAAAAGACGTTGATATTTCATTGTCTTGGAGTTTTGTCCTAACCAACCAGCAAAATTGATTCTTTGTCTCAAGACACCAGCAACTTCCAGCAATGGCTTAACTGATGACATGACACCATGGAATGGAAGTAAACTCCATTGTTGTTCACTGGACCTAATTAAAGAATTGATACGATCCGACTGTGAAATATCATCAGCTGCATTGGCAACCCTCTCAAGATGGTTTCTTAACGAAGTACAATTGGTTGGATTCGTTGACAAATAATTCTCTTGAATCATCAATGGTGTGAAGTCAATATCGTTAAAATACAAGTCAATCTTGTCATTTAATGAATGTCTTGCTGAAGGCAAATAAATCTGTCCATGCAACAATTTTTCGGTAATTTCGAATGGTTTTAGAACTGTCTGCTTCTTCCAACTAGCTGCAGCATCCTTTGCCTCCGTAGAACCGATCGATTTTTGAGTTTTAGATACTGTCGACAACAAGTTTATCATTTGCCTGATATCATTGCCCGTAGCTTGGACTAATTGCCCAATAACATTTGCATCTAACTTTATCTTTTCACGATGTGCTATAGACATCAATCTAGATTTGACTTCCATTTCTGATGGTCTTCTAAAAGGAAGAGCGTATGTAACCTTGTCGAATGTTCTCATTTTAGGTAACGATTTATCATTACAGATTAAGATCATTGGCATATTTGTCACTCTACAAAACGCTGATAACGCACCGGCACCACCATGGTCACCACTGGACATACCATCAACTTCGTCCATTATAAGACAAAATTTACGGTCATTTTTTGTGTGTTCTATGTTCTCATCGCAGTGTTTGAAGAAACCTACAACTGATGTGTTCGTCAATACAGATTTAAGGTTAGCATTCAACAAAGATTTGGATCTTACATCTGAAGCATTCTTCTCCAAAACATCAAACCCAAGGTTTTTGGCGACTAAATGAGCCGCACTTGTCTTTCCGATACCAGGAGGTCCACTGATCAAACAGGCACGGAACTTACCTCCTCCATCGCTTCCACCATATTGGAATCCCAGTTTGGCATTGTCAAACCATTGCTCAAGCCAAGTCTGCAACTTTTGGACTTGTCCCTTGTTACCACAAAGCTGTTGAAGTGTGGAGGGAGCATATTTGACGGTCCACAACTTCTCACTATCCGAAATAGGCCTTGGTACATCTTCTGGAATTCTTTCTTGTGATGAACTCGAGGTCTTCTTGACTATTTCTTGTCTTCTTGCTTCCAAAAGTTTCTTTTTCCTCTCTTCTTCCTGTTGAGCTTTGCGTTCTTCTTCTTCTGCTTCTTCAATGACTCTACGTTCCTCCTCCTCACGCTTAATCTTCGCCTTGATAGCTGCGTCACCACCACCACCTTCTACAGGCATACTCTCTAATAATTGTATGAACCCGTTTTCATCTATGGCTTTAATATTTAATTTCTTGATCTTGGCTATCTTGGATGGCCCCGCTTCTTCTCCAATGACCACAACAGAGGTCTTTCCGGAAATTGACTTGGTTACCTTAGCACCATACTTCTTCGCTAAATTCTCTGCAGAATCTCTGTCCAATCTAGGTAATACTCCTGTGAAAACCATGGTTAAACCAGATAAACAGTTTGGCAGCGCTTCCGGTATTTCGATGCTTTCTCCAGTTCCAGTTGAGGAGTCAGCCGCTTTCTTAGCGAAGAAGTTGAATTTCTTTCCTTCTTCCACATCGGGTAATTCGGCGTCTGGGATCTTTGATAAGACTTCTTCAGCTGTTACATCAGAGGAAGTAGTTCTAGAAGTCACTGGAACAATATCCTTTTTAACAGGCGTCTTCTTAGGTGTTGCCGCAGCCTTTGCTACCTTTACTGGTGTCTTTGATACCGGTTCAGGGGTTTCTTCTTTGGCAATTTTTTGGAGAGTCTTTTTGGGAGTTTCTGGCTTTGTCTTCTTTGGAGATGCCGATTGTCTTGTAGCCCTAGTTGTTCTTGGAGGAGGAGCGATTTCTTCGAGGTCATCAGCTAAAAATGCGTCATCATCCTCATCGTCGAAGGCATCGTCAAAGGCATCGTCGTCATCCATATTGAAATCGTCGTCAGAGTCCACACTAATGACTTCTTTCTTTGCTGGCTTGGCTGCTGTTTGTCTGCTATTGCCTCCGTTGAAGTAAGGACTAGTAGAGTTCTTTGTGGTTTTCAAGCGTTTCGGAGACTGTTCGACTTCGTCGTCATCGTCTATAATCTCGTGGATCACTTTTGCTGCTTTCTTCGTAGCCGCTGCTGCTGGTTTTTTGGCAGGCTAAACAATCCGTTAGTATAAGCTTCTTAGCAATCGCTCCGAATTACTCTTTTAGAGGTCTGACATAACCATCAATTGGCAACGAAATCACTTACTTTTTTCCCGTTTCCATCACCAACCGCCTTGAAGAACTCAGTGATACTCTTGCTACCACCTGGTTTCAGCATTGTCAATGACTTACGATACCCGATACTCCATCAGTTTTCATGTCTTAATCAAACCGTGATTTTTCAAGATCGGAGAAGACGCGATTTTCGTTTTGGCGGGACATGCGAATGGTAGCGCTGCTCATGAACGAAAACTGAGAATGCAGCACTTAAGAGGCTGCAAATTCTAATTGGAGATGAAAACAAATAAAAGAGAGGTGGTATTTTAGAGACGAGAGTTGGGAGGTGGTGTAGCCATGAAATCGCCCATGAATCTTTCAGAAGGTGAATTGCTGTGGTGAGAATGGGTAGTTTCGTGTGCTGCAGAGATATTGGGTGAGGATATATTCATGTGCTGATAGATAGCTTTGTTTTGATGCAAATGCTATGTTCTTGATTTAGTCATTTTTTTGGAAAATTGGAAGGGCTTTAGGTTTTACTGAATTTTCTATTTCAATTTTGCTGTGATATAGGGGCATTTACAGTCGCTGAGCTAAAAATAGGTGGTTACTCATGTATCTCCAAGACCGCAGTCTCGCTATATATATGTACATAAGTTAATGCAATTACGAATGGAAGGTGGGATGATGTGGTACAAAACTTTCTACATAGTTTCAACCCATGTGACGTTATAAATTAATCTGAGTTGAGAGGGTTTAGTATGTCCACCGCTTATTTATTGCTGCTGGACTCTTTCTCAAGGAAGTCTGTCCACAAATTAACGAAACTCTGTCTCCCAGATTTTGAGTCGTCATCGGATCTGTTAATTTGTGTGTTGTGACTTAAACCAGCCGCAACTCTTTGGCTTTCGTCCCATTCCAATAAGGCGCTGATCAATTGTAAAGCCTCAAATTTTTTGGTATCTCCTCTAGGGAATTGTAAGAAACTGACTATGACGTTCGAAATCAACTCTTTGTCGATAGCTTTATTGCCTTCACCACCGTGTTGTTTCAACATCGTGAGTGACTTCGTCAAATGCTCGTTCAAAATAATGGCCTCGTGACGCAATTTTCCTATGATTAATTGCTTGTTATTGACATCCAATTTCAATTGATCGATCTGTTTTGATTCTTCCTGCAATTTGGCCAATTGCTCTTGCGTGGCAGACAATTCTTCCAGCTTGGAAGAAATGCTTTGCTTGGCAATGGAGACTTCCTCTTCAAGCTGGGAAATTTGCTGCTTGTAGCTGGTTTCTTTAGCTCCAAATTGTACCTGCTTCGCTTCAATATTTTTGCTGATTTCATCGATGGACGCTCTTAGTTGAACTATTTCTACGTCTTTAGAAGAGTTCTTATCGTTGAGTTCTTCTATCTTGAGAAGAGAGTTCTTATTCTCCATGGCCAACTCATCCTTTATCAAATTGAATTCTGTTATCTCTACCTTGAGTTCATTGATCTTTTTGGACAATTTGGAGTTTTGGTTCTCCAAGCTATACTTTTCATCTTGCAACTCATCTAATTGCACTTGGTATTCTCTTCTGGATTTGGTTAAAGCATCTGACAAACGGTCGCATTCGTTATTCAAGTCTTCATTTTGTTCTGTTAATTTTTTAATTAAAGTATCGTTTTGGTCAGAGGTCGAAGCTTTGGCGTTTGCCAATTTTTCAGTCTCTTGCAACTTTTTCTTCAAGGACGAGTTTTCCTCGTTCACTTCTTCCAAATTCTTTTGAGATTCTGCCAATGCTGACTCTGCCTCTTTCATTTTACTGAAAATCGATTTGACGGTTTGCATTCTACTTAATAATGCATCATAGGATGACTTTATTTCATCACGCTCTTGCTGGGTGGAAGTCAATTCCTCAGTTAACTCTTCTATTTTACTATTATCAACACTCGTAGATTTTTCATCTTCCACTTTGCCGTTCTGAGTATTCGAAGAAGTTTCCAGTATTTGTTTATCCTTCTGTTCTAGTTCCAATGTCAACAAGTCTATTCTCTTTTGCAATTCTGCTATTTTCGCAGATTCTATGTCGTTGTTCTTGGTTTCCACATCGTTCTCCTTTTCTATGTCTTCTACAATGCTTCCATTTTTAGAGGTGTCGTTTTCAGAATTATCCGAATTTAATGTTGTCTCGACATCTTTGGCGTTGTCCTCTATATCTGGCTTCGGTACTGAAGTGGTGGAGGATGAATCACTCACTTTAGGATTGTTCAGCTTCTTCTTATTCTTTGCCATTTTGGAACGGGTTTGATTTCAAGTTGAAAATCGCTATCCTCCAATGGTGTATACTAGAATGCCACGTCTACGGTTGTCCCGCTTCGTTCTCTCTGCACAAGCGTCTAAACAGATCACTCTATTGATTGTCCATAGTCAATAACGACAGCACAGTTAAAAAAAGAGTTACATTGAGCAATGAAGACTGTATACGCAGAAACATCTATACCGCAGGTGAATTGTTTTTCGCGTCCGCTCATTGTGCTTTGTATGGAGAGGAGATCAAGGGACTATACTCTATAGTGATTGCGTCATTGGTATTTACAACTATAGTAGATCTGGTCGTTGCCAGGAGTGCAATAGAAGACAAAAATAGAGGGGGTATTTAGTGCATCCGATTTGATATTCGGTGGTAGATCGGATTTATTCAGTGAAAAGGTCCTTCTGCGCTTTGGAAAATGCCAGGCACTTACTTAGTACGGCTAGTTGCGGCGCAAAATTGAAAGTACCATTATGGAGAGCACGGCATTAGAAAGAAGGTCTCCCGGTTACATACATTATTTCAAACCCAGAAGCCACCGAAGCTACATTTTTCGCTTGTAAATTTCCCTTTCCGTATTCAAGAAGACCAAACTAAGGACGAATGTTTCTCTCACAACTATAAATTGCAACCGCACAAAAGTTCAGATGAGGAGATGGGCCCAAACAGGAAACTATTATAACGAAAATGGAGTAGATGCTCAAAGAAGGTCCCACAAACGCACACAATGAGTGTGGGATAGTAAACGATGACAATCTATGTTTTGAACAACTGTACAATGGGATATTTTCTAATAACAATGCCACATAAGCCGATTACCCATAGGTCTGTTGGAGAGAGTATTTTACACCATTGACTTTTGTGAGGGTTCAGGTTAGAAGTTGATAACGGAGTCGATTAGAATTTGAATGCTTCTAGATAGAGATATGTATGTGATACGAAGAGAGGTAAATTTCGAAATGACCGGCAAAACAAAGAAACTGATCGTTTTGCTAAATCATGGCATCTCCATTGTTAAAAGATTGACATGAAAATGAAATTTCGAACAGATCAGCATATAAAATACGGCAGACCTGAAGAGGTTCAGTAAATGAGACTATCCGAAGCTGGAGAACCGGGAAATTGACCCAATTTATATCCGTCATGACATGCCACCTACCCTCAGGTGCTCCAATTTCGTTCCCAACATCGTCACATGCACATTTAATGCATTAGGGGACAGATGTAAGCAGCACCAAACAGATGCATACAATTAGGAAAGTGCGGACAGCAGAGTTTCCAGATAACGTGGGAATCCACCTCACACAGAGACGTTAAGATCGGCATTGAACCCTGGATGAATTTGCACCAAAAGGGAGTTCACGGCAATCAAAGGGGCTGATAAGGACATGAAGACAGTGATCTCTAGATTTTAGCCGTCCAGAGCATATCCGGCGTATGTGAAGGGCATATATGCGAGTAAATGTATGTAGGAGATTATACCACCATCCAGAAAGGGTTAAATTAAATGTGAACAAAAGTAGAGGCGACAAGAAATTATATAAGGTCTTTTGCAGTATTTCCCACACTGTTCTGAAGACAGGTGGCACTTAGGAATGAATGATACCAGTAATCACAGTATTAGAATAATAATAATTTGCTTTAGTTATTCTCGTATCTAGCCAATTCATTTGGTTCTTTCGCAGCCCACAGCCATATTATAGGTGTAAAAGCGATGATCACGGTGGTAATTTAGGTACTCCGAGCCTGTCGAGTGCACACAATAATTTGTCTCGATTGGGACTGTTCTGTATTACACTTCCGTAGAGATTCACTCCTGGTCCAGATCGGGTTGCCATCTGTCTTCAACCGGATATTGAGACATGGGCAGGCGTCAGATGATGCTGCAAGGAGCTCAGGGAGTTCACTGGGAGAGGAACAGAGAGCGAATTATCGAAGAATACTAGGTTTTTGGACGTGGGTGATAGTGAGAGCCGCCAGAAAAAAAATAGTGAGAATAAAAATTAATATCATATTATTATTAATCTTGGAGATGTTCGTTATTAATAATAGTGATATTAATTACACTACACAGCACAAGGGTTATGACCACCAGGATAGTAACACCTCTCGAGCCACTGGGGCGACGCAGAGTTGCTGCCCATAAAATAAAATCGCAGCAATCTCCACTGTGTTTAGTGGTTTTCCACTAAATGGAATCACGGCATAGTGAGTCGCATACACCGCAGCCACCGCACACACTAACTGTACTACTACCACTGACTCCAAGTCTAGACCATGTTAACCATTGTAACCGTAGAGCATGAGCAAGACCTCTGCCTTCGTATAATCTGCTCTCCGCTGCACTCACGCCTATACTCTGCTCCCCACTCACTCCTACACCTACACTACACCCAACATCTCGAACTCTCACTGCTCTCTCACGCAACTCTGAAATTTGCTTGTCACTGTACCTTAAAAATTCGTCTTTGTGCGTCCTCACATTTTTAGTACTGAAACCATCCTTTGTTAGTGTTTGTTGTTGGTGTGATTGAAGTAGTGACCAGTTTCTACACCCTGTTGTTTGTAGCCATCAGCATCTTTCGGCATTCGGCATCTGCGTGGTACTCACATCCACCCCATTCATCGTCATCGCGTCGCATCAGAAGGTCTTCTGCCTCTCTGGTCTGACCCGCTAACTGTGTGCTTACCCATAACCTCCCACCATACACTATCCAGATCACACAAGAGAGCAAGCTCTCCGACAACCGTCCTTTAGTTCAACACTCGGACAAAAAACCCCAGAAACCCTCACACACAGCGTCACTGCAACCATGTCGGCATCCATGAGCGTCCATTCGCTCATCGACAAGTTCTCCAATAGAGAGTCTCTGTCGCTGTCCGCGTCTTCAAACAACCCAGATCGTGTGAATGAAACCACAGAAACACCCTCGGCGGCTGGCCAAGAACCCTCGCAACGAGACCCTACTATCGGCCCCGAGCAGGAATACAGGCAGAATCCTTTGAAAAGACCGCTTTCAGCAGCAACTACCGCTTCCGCCTCATCATATGATCGATCCAAGATAACACTGCCCGTAGCAGACCCAAACATAACAAATATCGAACAAACCGGGTTGCTTTCATTGCTCGGACCTAATGTCACCTCGTTTCCTTACTCAGAAGAGGCGTTTATAGAATCCATTAAGTTGCGAGCCGAACAAGAGAAGACCAAACAGGACTTCTACAAGGTGGAAATCGCCAACAAGAACTTTTCAATTATCCAAACAGCATTAAAGGCCCAGATCCCTGTGAACCTCATCCCACTCATGTGTATAGGAAACATACCTGAGTCAACAGACAATCCCCAACTCCAACAATTGCAACAGCTAAAGCAACAACATCAACAATCAGCATCATCATCACAACCGCCTCAGCCACAAACACAACCATCTGTAGGATTCCAGAAGAGCCATAGCAGGTCCAGCAGCAGCGGAGCTCCATCTAGACCCGTATTCCAAGACTCTCTTAATGCCAGTCCCATACCACCAATGAACTATAGATTTGGTGCCGGATCTTCATCCAATATGTCATCCGTTAGAAGACCACTATCCCCTGCTAAGATTGGAGCTGCAGCTGTGGCTAACCTTGCTACACCAACAACACCATATAGGGGTGTGCCAACGACAGGAGCTGGCGCTTCAAGTAGGAGGACAAGACCACTTCAACTGCATCAGCGTCATTACTCGATGCCTGTAGAGTCCCCTAGTAACCGAATGGGAAGGACTAAAGCCATAGATCTAGCTCCAGCAGAGTATTCGCAACTGGCAATAGCAAAAAACGCAAACTTTCAACAACAGGGTATCCCCACAAACCCAGTTCAATTGCAGTCGCCAATAGGCGCAACATCGACCATTCAAGTCAAGCCATCGCCTGCACAGCCACTCCACAAACAGAGCAAGCTGAACCAACCACCGTCACAGGAGTCCATGACTTCCTTCCAGCATATCATCCAGTTTCATCACTGGAAACCCGAGGGTCCCGGACAAGGACCTAACATTGGCGGTGGAAGCCCTTTCAAACAGCAGCCCTTGCCGCCGAACCAGCACAAGCGTCATAAATCAACATCTGAGAATATGTCTGTAGACCTTACATCACCTACTGAATTGGCACCTCCGCATTTGCCGGTTCCCAATGTTAAGGTTGAGGGGCCACAAGGCCCTGGCATGAACACACAACCTTCACTTGAGGAAGATGACGACGAGGATGCTGAAATGACGATTGATACAAGTGCTATATCAGACATTAGCAATACGACCGCCGGTGATGCATCCAAATTGATACCCAGAGATGAACCGAATGAGAGCATTCTCGATTCGGCAAACCCACCCCGAATTTCTCACTCACGGCAGCTGCTGAACGTTGGACGTTATCCTCATGATATCCTCTCTCCTTCAAGCCGGTAGTGAGGGTTTAATACATCGCCAAGGAATGCTAGAATGTGCAATATTGGCATGTCTAACATCTGATTCATACAGAAAGACGACATTGTGCTGAGTAAAGTAGGAGCTAGATGTTTCACCAGTTCAGCCTTTCATTGTATCTGCGGCAGTGCATATCAATTTACTTCCTTAGCATACCAGCCCCTTTAACGATAACGACTCTTATAGAATATTTATTCACATATATAAATTCCACACCTATTTATATCTCCAGCGGACCTGCGAGTCATGTATGTTTTCTCTGAATATTCCTTGCATCTCATCGCCAGATCACACCACTAGCGACAATGGCAGCGGATTTGTGCAACCGGAGCCCTTTGTTGTCGTCTAGAATCTCTCGTCTAAATCTCATCTTCGCTTCTATTGCTTTTCCTGTTTGGCATTTTTTGCAATCACAATTCTCTTTTTTAAGCCTCACGCCTCACGCGCCGCATTTGGACCTTCAATCGCATAGCAGCCGATGGTGTGGGGTGAAGAAGAAGGTGTAAGGGGACATGTAGGTGTGATGAAGTGAGGAGTAGCGGAAGAAGAAACAGTGGTAGTAGTGGTAGTAGTAGAAATAGTGGTAGCAGTAGAAATAGTGGCAGTAGAGAGAGTGGTAGTGTCAATAGTAGTAGTAGGGTGTTCTTGTGTGTGTAGCAAAAAAAAAATCTAGTAATTATTGGAACCCTGCGTGGTTTTGGTTGCTTTCTTCCTTGGTTTCTTCGGTCCCAATCGACACCAGAAAAACTGGATATTGCCTAGTATGGAAGTATCTTGATCAGATTCTTAAATGTATACGTAAATTGGAGTCATGCTCACGTGAGTATAATAGGGATTGGCATATTATTCTATGTATACTTAAGTTCTTGTACATATATGAATCATTGTGTCTTTTGACGTGATTTTTCTGTTTGGACCTCAGTATTGTGTGTGTGCTGCTGTCTGAGTCGACCTTGGTTTATTAATCTGCTTGTAGTACGATCGAAGTCTGGTTTTGACTCCCCCACAGCAATGACACTGGCTAGTTCTTTGACAAGAATCAGCATCTTGCCCTCGCCAAGACAGCAGAAATTCATAGCGAAAAACGTCAGGCAAGTTTGGTTTCTCATACGATTCGCTATTCGAAATGCTCTCTTGCCGAGATCGACTATCACGTCATTCCTTTTGGCCTACTTTTACATTGTTCTCCCCAAGATCATCGCCAGAACCATCAAATTGCTAAGAATTAATGATATCAGAGAAGTCGGATCCACAATCCGTCGTATTCTTGTAAAAGCCTTCGATACCAAGGGTTTCCCCGTGTTCATCGGAAAGTTGGTAGCAACATTGAACGTTCTCTCTCCTGCTATCAGGATAATGCTAGGTAATGCCGGCCTCGTAGGTTCGAGTGCCGAGCTTACTACGACATTGATTGCAAGGTTTTTAGCAGCCTTGCTCAATTTCCCGTCATTCCAGAAGCAGGCATTAAGTTACGATCGGTATTACACATTAGACTTAACATTAACATTGGTCACCCGTGCATTAGATTCGCTATTCTCGTTCTACGCACCAATATTGTTGTCGTACTACAATTTGAAAGAAGCAGTAGTTTACCCTTACGGTGATGCCCTTTTGTTCATTGCTTCTTGCTACGTTATTATGGTAGCCTGGTTCTACGAGCCGGAGAAGTTGTCTCCTGGGTATAGAAATTGGATCACATCAGCTTCCAACACGGATTTGGACATGATAAAAGGAATGCAATATCTTAAGGAGGGTAAACTTCAATACATAGATCCACAAAATCCTCCGAAAGAATTACCGTCAGAGCAACACCATTTCGAAGAATTCTGCAAAAAGTATAATCGGGATCCAAGTATGGGTGACTTGACAGTGCAGAAGAAGCTTCCATGCGAGGTTGTACACTCCTTCGATTCCAAGAGTTGTGCTGGTCATGCTCTTAATATGTTCTACAAAGAGTTCAGGTTTGCTTTCAAATTGTACGGAACTCTCAATGTCATCATGTTCATCTTTCGTAGACGTGCCGCCACTAAGCGGATTACGAGTTCCTTTAGATCGGCGATGTTCCTTGGGACATTCACCGCGTTAAACTGGTACTTCTTGTACTTTTTCAGGAACGAGCCATTCACGTCCCTCTTTCCTAATGTTTCACAGACAACATGGGACCTGATTTCACCAAAAATGGGTGCTTTAGCATCAGGTTTCAGTTGTTTCATAGAGAGCCCTTCCAGAAGAAAAGAATTATCATTATTCGTTGCACCAAAAGCGATGGGTACATTTGTTTCTGCAGAACCAACTAGAACCAACTTGCAATTGGAAACGCTTGCCTTCAGTGTCAGCTTTGCTATATTAGTTAGTTTCGCTAAGCTGGATTCGTCAAGAGTGAGAGGCTTAGTAGGAAAGGCACTAGGTGCTATATTTAAAAATTAGATCTATATTACAGTAATTAATATACAGTGTTACTATGCCTGATTTTGGTAAGCATGGTACAGTTCTTCAGCCATAAGTTCAATTTCATGAAGATTCAATGCCACAATGTTATCCTGCTCTTCATCCTCAATGTCAATTGCTTCATCAGTGTTGACTTTCTCGAAGGTAACTTCAGTCTTCTGCAAGTTAATATATTCTTTTCTGACATCGTGTGCAAGTGTACGAAGAGTTGCTTCGCTGAAATCATCACTGATTAACCATGCACAGTAGTCTTCCAACCATATCTTATCATATACATAGTAAACATCGTGATATCTGAATAGCTCCTTTAAGTCCAAAAGAGCTTTCAATACAAATCTCTTCCCTCCTCTGAGATTATGATAGACGTCCTCCCAAACCTTCAATGTTAAGTTGTAATTTCTATGTAATGGGTACGATAACGCCCTTCTTATGCTTGTTATGATGGTGGCTTTCAACACGTTTTCATCAGCTGCTTGTGCTAGTATTTGAGAGTCTAAAAATGCTATTTGAGGCGTGAGTCTTCCTACTGTCCAAGCACTCTCAATGTTGTGGTCTCCTTCTGTTTCTCTTAAATCAAAGTGGTAAGCGAAAAGTAAGGAAACAAGTAACGTGTATAGTTGTGGTTTGTACGCTTCATCTATCAAATATGATTTACGGGGTAATTTTATCATTTTTTCCTGTTCGTCCTTGGTAAATTCGACAGGCATTACTTGGGCCCTTTGATCCAAAGGTAACTGCTGCTCAGCTTTGTACCATTTCAAGAACAGCCTTGCCAATGGATTCTTCCATTCCAATAATTCTTTGAAGGACTTATCATCGTCGGGACTAGGATATTTCTCCATGATGTAGTCAGCAGCGTAGAACTCCGGGTCGAATTTGATGTTTTCCTTGATCAAACGCTCTATTATTCTATCAGTTGCAGGTGTGTTTTCGGGATCACCCAACTCATTTATATCGTTACCGTTGGAAACAGAAACTCCCACGATACTGTCAAACTGATTGTTGAACCCATATTTGATAGCAGAGATCTTGATATTTCCGTTATTATTGTTTAACGATGGGTCTACAGCTTCTTGTTGGGCAATTTCCCAATTGAACTTTTCTCCCTCAGCGAAATCTTGTTGTACTTGTCCCGGTGCTTTTTGAATTTGGGCAATATTGTTATCAACATCGAGCTCCTCAATCAATGGTTTCGATACTGGAGCATTAGGCTGAGCTTGCTCACTGGAATGAGCTTCTACGCTGCTGCCTTCTTTTCCCACTTCTCTCAATTCACTCTCATCGAGTACCGGTTCTCCAGCAGTATTGGTTGAACGAGCCAACAACTTGGTAGTGAGGTCCAAGTCGGGGAAGAATTGGCCCTTGTTGAGCTTGGGAATCTTGATCTTCACCGATTCCGCTTTGGAGTCGTACTCTGCATGCGACCTTTCGTCATCTATGCATGGAAACGGAAGTCTTATTCTGAGGTAGTACGGGCTTAGTGAGAAGATGAAGAGCTCGTTTTCCACTATCATCTCGATGTTCTGGGCACTAAAACGAATATGGGAAATTTTCGTTTCGATGTAGATGAACTCATCGTCCTGGTTAATGGTGAAGAAAGGCGTAATCATAGTGGAACCCTGCTTACGCTCTTCTTTCTCTACAATGATTTACTATTCTCTTCTCTTCTCTACTACTAACAAAAGCACATTTCGATATCGCAATGAGCCGCACGATGAATTTTTCAGTCTGCTTACCAAATAAATTTATGTGAGTGGATTGAATGGAACATAGAGAAGATAGTCGGCAGAAGAGAAGATATTTGCAGAGCTGAAGTTGTATATCGGGTAGCATGACGGATACGATTGTAGAAGAGAAGAAAAAATTGCCCAGGAGAAGATTCATAGGAAAAAAGCCTTCCGCAGACGGCCCTAATGGAGCTGTGGTAGGAGATGGATCTGCTCTTGTGAGTACTGCTAATAAAACCAGACACCTAGGTAGGGTGATGAACCAGATCCCAGAAGAAATTCTCAACGACAAGGATTTGAATGAGGCTATCAATCTCCTTCCATCCAACTATAACTTTGAAATCCACAAAACAGTATGGAATATCAAGAAGCAGAATGCCAAAAGAGTCGCCTTACAAATGCCAGAAGGTTTGCTCATCTACTCATTAATCATCTCAGATATCATAGAGCAATTTTGCGAGGTTGAGACGGTAGTGATGGGAGATGTCTCCTACGGTGCCTGTTGCATAGACGATTACACTGCAAGATCCTTGGACTGTGACTTCATCGTTCATTATGCTCATTCATGTTTGGTTCCAATAGACATCACAGAAATCAAGGTGTTATATGTATTTGTTACCATAAACATAGATGAGACCCACTTAATTAATACTATCAAGCTTAATTTCGAAAGAGGTACACAGTTAGCTGTTTTCGGAACTATTCAATTCAACCCCACTATACATAGCATCAAGGCCAAGTTGGAAGCTGACGAAGAGCCTATTTATTTAATACCACCACAGACAAGACCATTATCTAAGGGTGAAGTTTTGGGTTGTACTTCAGCCCGTCTAAACAAAGAACATATCAAGGGCATGATCTATGTGGGGGACGGAAGATTCCATCTAGAGAGCTCTATGATTCATAACCCCGAAATACCAGCATACAGATATGATCCATATTCCAGAAAGTTCACTAGAGAGTATTATGATCAAAAGCAAATGATCAAAGTAAGAGAGGACGCTATCAATACTGCCTTGAAGGCAAAGAAAATCGGATTGATATTAGGAGCATTAGGGAGACAAGGAAACCCCGTCACTTTGGATAAACTTGAACAAAGTTTGAGTGCCAAGGGTGTACAAGTAGTGAAAATAATTCTCAGTGAGATATTTCCTCAAAAGTTGTCTATGTTTGATGATATAGATGCTTTCGTTCAAGTTGCATGCCCAAGACTCTCAATTGACTGGGGGTACGCATTTGACAAGCCGTTGTTGACCCCGTACGAAGCCATGGTTATGTTAGAAAAGGACACAAGGTGGAGTGAAACCTATTACCCAATGGATTACTATTCAAAGGATGGATACGGAAGAGGAAATATGCCAGATCACTCAAAAGTTGTTTAGTAATAGAACAATATATAGGATATAAGGGACACAAATGCATATCATTACACAGATTAATTTTTGAGTATTAATGGAATTAGAAGTAACTTTTAAATGTTAATTAACAATGCGAGCCAATCGTTTCGACTACTCTGATGCCTTTAGAACCAACTCTTTGTACTCCAGATATTCCTCTTCTATACCAAGCAATGTAGCCACTTCATAATCAGACCAAGCAAATCTTTCTTGCAAAAACTCTTCATTTATCTGATTAAACTTCTCGTAAAATTTCAAAAAGTTGAGTAGAGAATTAGAAACAACTTCATTGACAATGCTTGGAGGATTCAATTTCAAAAGTGACAGTTGTATGTCGAGTAATGCGTTTGGAATGTAGGCCTGTATTGCTCCATTCAACTTCGCCACCTCATCTTTGGTATACAATTTGTTTTCTTTGATCGGTTCATAAATAGAAACATCGAAGAAATCGTCCGTAAACGGACATATCATGTTAACAATGTTGTAATAGTCAGATAATTCACACTCCTTCAATATAGCATCCAATTGCAATTGGGTAAGTTCATCAGTTAAGTTGTTAATCATTTCATTGATTTCTATAACTTTGTCACTGACAATAGTTATAGGCAAAATCTTGGAGAGAGTTAAATCGAGGAAATTTTCTTTTAAAATCAACTGATCCCTTTTGCTGTCAAAAATCTTGTTTTTCACAACATGATCAAAGAAAACATCGATTGGATCATTTATAATTAATGTCAAGAAGTTTTCATTTTCTTCGGTAGTGAAATTGAATATGGTGTCTGTTGTCGTCTGGTCTAAAATTGGCAAAATGTCTGAGTAAAAGTCAATAATCCATTCAGGAGGTTGCAAATCGAGGTTAAGTTCCAACTGGGCCAGGTTGCTTGTTTTGATACTAGCAAGTCTGTTCCTTATGATGCTCGTCAATCTATCCTGTGAAGCTCTCACCAACAGTTTTAAAGCAATTGATACTTCACTGCTATCTTGTAATTGTTTCGAAAACATTATTGAGTACAATTCGACAAGATTAAATATAGAGTAACTAACGGATAATTTAGTTTCGGCCGAAATGATTTGGCCAATTTTGGACTTTATGGGCTTGGCCAATGATTTGAGTATCTTATCTATGATATCGCGGATGATATTTTGGAACTCCTTTTTCTCAGACTCACTTTCTAAGTCGTCAATTGTGAAAATGCTGCTGATCGTATCCGATTCGTTCACTACAAGAGAATGAACATATGCTAGTAAGTCTCCTATGAAGCGGATCGGATCATGTGCGTATACAAAGATTGGCCTTGATGATGAGTTATCACTAGAAATAGACAGAGATCTTTGTCTCGTAGATGAAGAATTCCCATTGCTATCCAAATTTCCTTGGATTTGACCCAAAAAGTCATCAATCAAAACCTTTGATCGCGAGTCCACAAACGTGTTTATCACATTAGAAAAGTAGTTCAACTTATTTTTCAAGTAACGCATACATTGGTGCAAAGTGTGTAAGCGGGCTTTTGAATTAAGCGAATACAAATTACTCAAAGTCTTGTTGGTGAAATTAATAATACGTTCGACTGATCTATTAATTAACCGATTACTCTTCGACATGATCTTCAATCCTAATTGAGGATTATCAATTGACAATAAAATAGAGCAATTTGCGTTGATTTCCTCAGCCCTCTTCAAAGTTATAAAAAATTCGTCATTGATGTCTCCTGAGTCTAATACGAATTCTTCATATTCGTTCAAGGTAAACTTTGCTTTGAAAGCAATTAACAAGTTTTTCTTAAGAGAAATGAGCTTTTTCTCATCGTTCAATTCTTTGACCTTGGAGTTAAGTTCATTCGAAAACTTGAATTTGTTGTTGATATTATCATTGGTAGTCTTATTTAATTCGTTTAATTTACCCAATCTATCTTCAATTACCTTCAATTGTTTGATTATAGGCAGGTACTCCTTGAGGACTAAACTCTGGTTTTTGATGAGTTCATTCTCAATCTTTCCTCTCAATTTCTTTCTACTCATGGAACCAATCATTCCTGGTTCAATTAACTCGTCGATGGAATTATTGTAGTTTGAGTACTTGTCTTCCAAATGCGAGAAGATTTCTCTCATCAATGTTTCACTTAAGGACTCGTTCAAGACCCTCGAAAGTCGCGTGGAAAGGGTCAATCTAGAGTTTACCACATCCTTATCGCTTGTTTTAATATCCTTCTCACCTTCTGGATCATCGTACTGATGTTCCTCCTTCTTCAAGAAGCTCAACGACATTTTCGCATACTTATCGGCCAATTCATTCTCCTTGTTGATTCTTTCAGAGTTCTCTTCTGAAATTCCATTATCATTATCCTCAAATTTCAAGAGAGTACGAGTCAACGAGTTCAAGTTGGAGAATTTCTTGCCAAAACTCTCTATATTAGACGTGATTGGAAGTGACAATGCTGGTTGTGGGTGAGGTAGGTTCGTGTCCCCACTGATTTCGTCGTTCAGGAACGAGTCGAAGTCAATGAAGTCCATTGCGGTGGAGATGGACTACGAGAGTAAGCTGCGATGTCGTTTTCTTGGCAGATTACGCTGTTAACTAACAAAGCGGTGTCACTTGAAGAATGTTGAAATGGTTGGTTACACCTGTTCGTTGTGTGAAGCTTTGATCTGAAAAATGGTGCACGTGACTTTGGACTGGAATAGCTGCAAATTGTGAGTCCTTCAATGAGAATGAGAAAGAGAGTAGGAGTAAGTTGTTTGATGGGACATTTGTTAGTGTTGAGGTAAATGAAAACAGGTTGTAGTGTGAGGGTTTTATGAGCATCGGAAGAAATTGGAGGGAATCTCAGCTTTCAAGAAAAATCGAATAACTAAAGAATTTGGTAAGAAGTTTGCACGATTGCTGCTCAATTAGTCTACATATCTACATTTCGCAATAGGTATTTTAGTTATACTCATATTTACTAAATACCTAAGTAGTCGCTGGTCATAAATAGAGAGTTGCCGATTCCAAATGGAATAAATGTATAGATTTATGAAGCTCTTTGACACGACGTGGAAGTAAATAGCAATTCCTGGCCCGTTGCTATAATAAATAATCCCTAATAAAATGAAGAGTGAAATAGAAACATGCTTCTCAAGCATGCACCGTTGAAATGGAAGTGAAATTGTAGCCACCGTAAGAAACCTCAATTGGGTATCATTATGTTCTGCTTTGCAATCCAGCAAACCGGCAGTCATAATGAAGATAATAAGATAATAAATAAACCAGCAATACGGAAATTAGCCCAGGTTCATGCCACTGAGAGCAGTTCACTACCAAACAAGCTCAGGTTAATAAGTCATCAATTTTCATGCTGGCACGTCTAAAATGCTTCTCCACAATTGAACTGCGTGGACTTGAGTCGTGACTTCCTGAAATTTGGGACCTTTCCTTTCTGTCACCCATAGTCAAAGGAGATACATCAACTGCACATCCGTTCATTGCTGAGCGCCTACCTTCACTGAGTCCTGCTGCAAGAAGAATAGTGGAAATTCCGTTTTGGCTGTGCCCTTCTGAACAGATAGTATAATTCTTCAGATCCGAATCGTTGTCGTTGTCATGATTTTCATCAATTTCACGCGAAGCAGAAGCCTCGCGCACAAGATTGAGATTAGTCTCAGATAAACTGTTTGTAATCTTTGCCTTACTATCATCAACTAGAGAAGTGTTGAGTGAAGTGCTGGATTTGCTCAAAGACTGCAAACACTTCGAAGCATTTACAATATCCATCATATCACTATATGGTAAATCAAGATTTGCAGCTTGACCTGGAGTCGATTGACTGGCTGTTGAAGACCCGGATGACATCAAAGATGTTCCAGAAGATTGACTTGAATACTTTCCTGGATACTTTCCTGGAAGAGGTAACGCAGTATATATAGGAGTAAAAGGTTCAGCTCCTTTGTTTCCGGTCAAAATTGGAGATTCCATGAGAGCATAGGGAACCGGCTTCACATTAGAAGATGTAGATATAGTTGGCTGAACAGTTGGTGGTGGTGGCAATGGGATGAATTTGGCCTTCGAAAGCGGCTCCATTTTAAGAGATCCATACTGATGGAGAACCAATCTGCGTATACTCTTCAATCCGTTGTTAACATCCAGATCCTCTATAGATATATTCAATTTCTTCCTCTTGACTTCTCCCAGGCTGCCTGAGCTCGATTTCCTCTTCTTCACCTCTATCTTAGGGAGAGCAGATTCTAACAATACAGGGTTTTCAGGTCCAGGAGGAGGAGGTGGCGCAGAATAAGGAAGTAACGACTCGTGTGATTCTATAGGAACTTCATCTAACTTTAATTCGCCAAATCCACGGTCACTTGGTTTTAAGCAGTAATCCGGGAAGTCATTTCCGAAAATGGGAATCAAGTCGTACCTAATATAATAGCAGAAGCGTCTGGCTAAAATTCTGCAGAGTTTGTAAGGCAACCAAGTGCCCTGAATCTTGAGGAATCCTCCTCTTATTCTCTTTATGTACTGGTGGTACTGTTTGGGCGTCGATTCGAGCAATTTCACAATATCAGCCTTCAAATTTGACGAGGTTGGCCCAAATGAGGTACCGACGTTGTCATTCATTGAGGCGCTCAAAGAAGCTTTCCAGATTCCAGTCAAATGAACGAAGCCGATCTCATAGTCCCAAATAATCCAGTGGTCGTTTATCAGATACTCGTATACAGTAAGATAGTTACGAAGTGGATCGATAGCCGATGTAGAGTATTTTTTGACCTCAATTGCTGGATAGAGGGACTTCTTCAAGCTCAGATACTTCTCTGGAGGCACAACACAACCGTCCTGTGTTTGTGGTAACTGATGAATCGGATAATGAATGCTGCTCATAGAGATAAGAGTGGAAGTAGCCATAGCACTGCCATTTCCGAATCTTCCGTCTGAATGGTCATGTTTGTGTCTTCTACTTGTGCCGGATACCAGTCCAACGCTGTTGTTCATGGACTTGTACTTAATCTGTCCTCCTGAGCCATTTCTTGCTCTCAGCGAGCCGCCAGAGGCTGCAAATCTACCCATTTGCTCAGGACTCTTAATAGAATTATAACTCATAGTTCTTGAAGGCAACGAGTTTGATTTTTGGTGTTTGAAGGTTGTCTGAGCAGGAAGAATACCCGTATTTGCGCTGTTTCCCATGTAAATTCCACTGTTACCAAAATGACCGTTACTTTCACCAAATCCACTGACCGGTTTATGAGAGTTTCTGTTCTCTTTATTTTTGTATTTCGCAGTCGTTGCGGAACCGTAATATTTCGCACTAGCGAGAGAAGGATTAGCGAGACTGGAGCCTGAGGAAATGGCGGAAATGCTGTTGTGGCGAGGGTGTGCTTCTGGGGGAGGGAATTTGTAGTAGAACTGGTGGGATGAGTCTATGTAGTTGTTATAGGCGGGAGAAATGGGAGAAAGTCCGGGATGTGGTACGTATTGTTGCTGCTGGTGTGGTGGGATAGAGATGGCTATGGGGCCCCGTTCTTGCGCGGAGGAGAGGAGAGGGAGCTGCGAAGTAGATCGATGGGTATTGGAAGGAGACCCGGCATTAAGCAGCGGCAAATGTGGTAGTACGCTGTATGAGGCCGTATAAGTAGAGTTTGCACCATGAATAGGAGGAATCTCGACCACAGAGCTGTGTATTGGCGGAAGGTGGTAAGATCTGTTGGCCTGAGAGTGTACCGAGAGGTTAGTGAGAGGGGTCTGCGCTGCGAATTCTTGGTATGGAGACATGTTGATGAACTGGGCCTGGCGGGGGGTGAACGAGTGTTGTGATGAGTGGGAGCTTCCGCTAGAACCTGGAGTATGAGGGTAATACAGGTTCGGGATCATTTGAGCAATATTGTGTGAAGGTGGTGGAGGATAGTTGGAAATAACGGGCACTGCGGTGTGATCCACCGGACGAACAATTTAGCGAGGCTGGTGCGATGAATAGGGCGAGATCGAGAAATCGTCGCTTGCCGTGATGCGGTTAGGGGCGAGGAATTCGTGAGATCAACCGCAAGAGTTGGGCCTAGGATTGAACAATTGTAACAATTGAGCAGCAAGATAGCAGGTATATGAAGTGAAAGGGCTCCTGGATGACAAATTTGTTTGAAATTTTAGTTGGTGGCACAATTATTTGAGGTCGATGGGAATTTCAAGCGGATAAACTCGATGAAGGACTGATTCGGGCGGCTAAATGTATATCGAGTATTGAATTATGTTACAATTCTACTCTGAACGAAGTGGTTTGTGATTGCCCCGTATTGATATGGACAGTTGTTCATAGACGTATTAATATTCCAAAAAGTGTCAACAGAAGACGGATAAAGGAAGAGTAAATTCTTCAGTACAAAGGGCCCTGCGCTAGGAGGAAGTGCCCAAGTATGGATTCGAGAATTTCTAAGGTGACAGTGGGAGGTGAAATTTCGAGACTAATAAGTTAGCAAGTAACAACCAATTAGACCGCAATTATGAAGGAGTTGGTACGAAAAGGAGTACTTGGAGAGTCTGTTTGTGAAAAAGACACCAAACTGAGCAGAGCAATTAATGTCCCTTGAGTGGAATTGAGAGATCAAAAGATACCGGGTTGTTAGCGGCACTGGTTTTCAATTAATAAAGAGATGGAGTTGCTACGAGACAAACTTAAGGTAAGAATACTATTTACTTTTATAAGGACAGGCTATTCCATCTTGCAGTCCGAATCAAGGCCCTCCTCAATTGTGCTTATGTGCCATTATTATCTCAAGGGACTAAATATGAAATTAAGAATAAAATTATTTATTCTATCGGACCTCCAATTTTCTTAGCCGGTACAATACATGGTATATTGCACCATCCCATTTCTTTTCCGGTAGTACAATGATGAACAATATTAGCTTTACTAAATCGACAATCAATGTGCCCCAAAGTAGTAAAATTCATGGGAACAGCGAATTGCACAGCGAGGAGTAAGTATTTTTCGAATCGACGGAAAATAAACTGCCAGCGAAGGTGACTAAATAGCTGAAGCTTGGATGTTTTCCCAGCCGCAATATGCACAAGTGATATGTGTTTGAGTCTTCTCTTGGTATGCAAGAGCATCTTTGTTTCTATTGACAGGTACCGATTCTGTGTTACTCCGAGCCCAGGATGTAGGCACAAGGCTCAGAAGCATAAATCTAATTTATAGTGCCTTTGAGGAAGTCGCCCATCCCACAAACCATATAGAACATGAGCAATTGCCCTGGCACCATTCACAAGATAGCAAATGGTGCAGCTAGGTGTGACGAAAGGGATTACGGTTAAAATTTCAAGTGATGATAAAGGAGCCTTTTTTATTTCTACTGTAAGCACCTGGAAATTTTATTTTTAGGCTATGCATGACTTGCGCTTTGTGTAATTTCCAATGTTAATTGGTGCAAGTCTGGCCATAAGGCACCGACGAAGCCTTGCCTTGTGCAAGTTATTTGTCAGTAAGAGATCAACGGTGAGTGGATTAAAACTATCTGGACA
The DNA here is from genome assembly GCA_030572575.1 of Scheffersomyces insectosa. NCBI lineage: Eukaryota > Fungi > Ascomycota > Pichiomycetes > Serinales > Debaryomycetaceae > Scheffersomyces > Scheffersomyces insectosa. Next base: position 40,109 of record JAJMAO010000098.1, read on the forward strand.
AAGTCAATGATCAGCCGGGTAGTAATTCCAGTACTTCCTTGCTCTAAGATTAGACCTGGATCAGGTAACAATTTGAGCTGTGCAGCACATTTCACAAGGCGAATGAGGCTTCAACTGATATCTAACTGTTGCGGCAATCACTACGTTGGTCCTCGAAACATTCTCGATCAGAAATTGCATGGAGGCGCTCGCTATGGCCCTCAATTCAGGGCATATAAGTGCTTTAATCCGCGAGTGTGATATTGTTTGAGCCGCCGTTTGCATTAGAAATGAACAGCTATCGGTAATTCTTCGAGTCCGCCGGACCCTGTCATTGAAGTGCTAATCAATCTCCTTTTGATTCATGCCGGAAGCCGTAGAATTTTGTCGCCTTCAGCCTTGCTTCTTTTATTTCATCCTCGAGGATGTGCAAATTGCAAATCAGACGATAATGAGGAATATGAGTTGGATAGACTTAAAGCCCACAGGTTACCCTTCTGGTAAATTCCACTCTGTCTTTAGACTTGTATCACACTTTGTACATGGTTGATTCCTATCAAATCTTGTATAAACGTGTGCCTATTTCCTTGTCAATTACATCTTTTACCCTTTTCACTTAATTACTTGCATCTAACATGTCACTTGAGCGTAAAGATGCTTCCAGTGCTGTAAACTTTTGCGTGAATTATTTCATGCACTTATTTTCTATGCAATATATTTCGGAACCATGAATTATTGTCAAGGAAGTACCATTAAATATCCTTGCGCAGGAACTTGGGGTGAGATGCTTCTCTACCCCCCATTTCACATCACAATAAAGTTTACAAAAGAAGCCGAAGGATTAACGTATCTTTTTGCCCGAAATCTAAACTTTCGAGCTCCATGCAAACAAAATTCCTCATATAGAATTGTAGGGAATAGCTACCAACATGAAATTAAGAATAAAGAGAAAAATCGAACACACGTTATACTCGAAACCCCCACCAAGAAATAGAGAAACAAGAGATGGACTACACCATTCAAACCATACATAGATGAGCAAGATGACTATGCATTCCAGTATATGTATGATGCGCCATGTTTTCCAGTCTACAATGGAGGCGAATAGCTTCACAGAGTACAAACCTATAGGATCCGATGAGCCCATCTCGAGAGAGGGTTGCAATATAGATGACACTGGAAATCGCTAGCTAGTTAAAAAATATCTAGACAAATCCGAAAATATATGTTGAGCTAATTGCTCAGCTAGATAATTTCTTGAACACAAATCCTGGAGTATGCTCGAACACTTCCGGAAAGGAGGGGAATTTAAGTTTTGCGGAGTGGTACGGCAACTTTTCATTCACAGTTTTGTACTCAAACACATTGTATAACAAGCCATTCGGTGCCAACGGCTTCGATCTGAAATCGAGGAAAAGAAGCTCTCTTCACTGAATTGAATTGGTAGCGCAGCGATTTGATATTTTAGCAAACAAAAGGAGACAGTGCAGGATATGTGCAGGATATGTGCATGATTTACTATCAGTACAGAAAGAGGTAAAAAATATTCTCGGGCCAATCTTGATTCTAGAATGGTCCCCATCCTTATCGAAGCAGAATGGTTTCGCATCTCCTAAAAGGGTAATAATACTGATTTGGACGAGCCATATACTAAATGGTACAAGAATAAGACGCTATGTCATGGCTGCGAAGTAGTGGAACGTAGTTGATGCTTTTAACCTCCTTTTCAACATGGATTACCTTGGAAACGTGGAGAACTCCGAGGTCATCTCACTCGAAGAATTTAGATGCAAAAAACAAATCATGTGACCTACAACACCCAAGGAGAATCCAATTACACTAACATCGTCTGCCTCGATGTCCTCGACAAAAGTACATTACCAGCCTCTGCATGTCCTTTGACCTATATTTTGCTTCGGAGTCCCCACGTCAAATTGAGATAGTTGATCCACTTCTACTGACCATCTTAAATGTCAAGTTTCAACACAACGTGGATTGCTGTCGCAATTATATAATTCCAGGTATCCAAAAGTTGATAGTATTCAATCAGAGATATATGTATATTGTAAAAATATCTTATTACATCTATTCATGTCTAAAGTTTCAGTGTTCTCTTAATTAGCTCGTAAATTCCCTCTTTCTTTGGATGATATACCCAGTCATATTGTGCAGCTTGATGAGTTCTAATGTTCAAGTTGTCGGCAAAGCTCCAAACTAAGCCTGGGTTCTTTAAGAATCCTTTACCCATAAGTGCGATGTCGAAAGATCCATCCTCTATCAACTGGCTAGTCTGTTTGGGATCGCTGTCGAGGTTGGCAACACAGGCAACAAGCCCTTTGTTTCCAATACTTTGTTTAATGGCCCTGGCGAACGGTTCGTGGAAAGGTTTACTTCTGTCAGAAAGCATCGATCTGGACCTCTGCTTGTAGCTGTTTCCTCCAGATGAAACATCGATAACATCAACACCCTTTTCTACGACAATATTAGCTAATTTTATAGAATCTTCAATATTCCAACCATCATCATCTGTAATGTTGTCGCTAGCAGAGATTCTTAAGAAAAGTGGTACCGATTGTGAAATCTTCGATCTTACATTTTCAATGACTTCCAAGAGGAATCTGATCCTATTTTCATAGCTGCCACCATATTCATCAGTTCTTTTGTTGGACACAGAACTATAGAACTCATGAATCAAATATCCATGTGCACCGTGGATCTCGATGAAATCAAAACCACTTACCTCGACAGCTCTTTTAGCAGCATCTCCAAAGTCATTAATGATGCTTTTAATACCGGCTCTGTCCAATTCGTTAGGTTTGCGGTAGTTACCGGAAGGTCTAAATTCGAGAGGAGAAGGTGCTACAACCTTATTGGGAAATCCTCCAACGCTTTCATCGGCGATCTCCTCGAGATGCACAAATGGAGGTTGCCCACTAGCCTTTCTTCCTCCATGGGCAATTTGGATACCAATCAATTGTTTTTGGGCATGGGCAAAATCAACAACGTCCTTCAATTTCCTTGCTTGTTCATCGTTCCAGATACCTAAATCGTGCGGCGACAATGGCCCATCTGGTGAAACTGCTGTTGCCTCAACGATAGTAACTCCAGGTCCCCTGAGTAGAAATTGCCCGTAATGTACAAGGTGATATGGAGTAGCCTGGTACTTGTCATCTGCGGAATACATACACATTGGAGAAACTCCGATTCTATTGGGCAAAGTCAACCCCTTGATCTTCAATTGCTCGAAGATCCTTGGAGGTTTTTCGTTGGGCTTCTGTTTATAAAATGTACCAGCTGGAGTTTCTTGCAGAATGGCATAGTATGGAACATTTTGGGCAGATGGCACTCTGTACGAACGTAAAGGAGATGAAGATGTCATTTTGTGGGGTAACACTGATTGATATGCTACAATTGATACCCTTGAAGAAGAAGGATAAGAAGAACGGAAGGGGAATAGAAGATAACTCAGTTGTAACCTTTCTTTTTGAGCAGCCACGAATTTTAAGGTTTCCTTCAAGGCTACCTTCTATTGACAAATTTAAGCTTTGTCCAATTCATACTGCAAAAGTTCCAGCTGTTAGTAACGCTACGGAACAGCCACAAATGTTCGTTCCTCGGCAAATTCCTGTTTGTAATTCCGCAGTTAGGATAGTGTCCTATTTTGCTACTCGCACTGGGGATTCTCCACAACAAATGTCCCTGCTCTCATCCTTTCTGTAGCGTTTGTTAGTCCACCATAACGAACCGCTGGGCTGCACTACTGCGGATAAATAGTGCCGTCTTCGGAAAAATCTAGCATGATGCCGAATTCCGTAATAAAGGAGGAGAACAGTGAAAGCTATGGGAATGAATAGTCCTTAGATGTGAAGGAGTTTGGTCGAGTCAGCAGATGTAAAGTTGCAGAAGTAACGTTGCAGAAGTGTCACAGTAATGTCTCCAATGCCATTGGCAATTAATAGCCAATCTGGAAAGCTTTACTGTCGTGGTTTGAAATACATAGCAAACAAATCCATGCCTCAATACATATCCCCGAGAAAGAATATTTCACTAACAAAATTCAGTAATATGATTTTGACTCTTCATTGAAAAGTACGTGCCTTGCTTTCATTGTAGTAATTGATTTCTAGTAAACGACAAGAAGAATGTTAAAAGGACAATTGTCTGCTGCAAGAGCAATTCGGCCCTTATCTTCTTTTCCGAGGAGTGTTCTTGTTATCCCTAGAGCGTATTCGTCAGTATCGAATGGCCAAGAGAAGACCGATTTAACAAATAAGACCAAAGAAATTAAAGGTGATTCTTCAAAGGAGAACGAGCCTAAGAGTGAATATAAAGATGGCGAGAAGGAAATTTCTCCTCACTCGGTTTTCTACCGTCAGTTTTCCAAACCGTTTATAAAAATATGTGTGTTATCGATCGGTACCTATTACGGGTTAATAGGATTATGGGAACTCCTTGACGGGGAGAAGAGTTTGCCCTCAGGAAGGGCTCTCAGTAATGCTGCAAACAATGATTAATCACTGTAAATATAAAGAAATCAATCGACAATGCCAATTGGTATGTCCCATGTATAGCATATCTTGTCATAGTGCAAGATCCTGAATAGTAATATATATGTCAATGTATACTATTCTTCACGATATCTCCTTTGTGAAAGAATCTCTACAATAAATCTGAATAATTCTTAACAATGAATATTAATGTGAGCATTTCGTTTGCTATGTATATGAGAGTAATATCTATGATAAAACAGCAGGAGGGATTCTGAAGAGCCAACTCCTTTGGATTTCAACTAGGCGACTAGTATTTTGAGTATGAACTAAATAAAGTTTGGGATAAAAACTACCTGTCAAAGATTAGTTTAGACTTGAACCTTGGTCTTCAACTTGTCGGCAACAGCGTCCAAGAATTCCGTGGTGGTAACGTAAGCAGATCTCTCGGTCTTACCACAAGCCAAAGCTAAGTCCTTGGTCATTATACCATCTTCTTGAACAGTGTCGATGGTGGCTTTTTCAAGAGTGTTGGCAAATTCGACGACTTCTGGCGTGTTGTCGAGTCTACCTCTTTGAGCAATACCTCTGGACCAGGCGAAAATGGAAGCAATGGAATTGGTGGAGGTTTCCTTACCTTGTTGGTGTTGTCTGTAATGTCTGGTGACAGTACCGTGAGCAGCCTCGGATTCAAATGCCTTTCCATCTGGGGTCATCAAAACAGAAGTCATCAAACCCAAAGATCCGAAACCTTGAGCGACAATGTCAGATTGCACATCACCGTCGTAGTTCTTCAAGGCCATCACGAAACCACCCTTGGACTTGATCATCTGGGCGACCATGTCGTCGATAAGTCTGTGTTCGTACCACAAGCCAGCAGATTCGAACTGGGTAGCGTATTCGGTTTGGTAGATCTCTTGGAAGATGTCTTTGAATCTACCGTCGTACTTCTTCAAGATAGTGTTCTTGGTCGACAAGTATAATGGCAACTTCTTGGACAAAGCCATCTTGAAAGAAGAATGAGCAAATCCGATGATCGACTCATCGGTGTTGTACATGGCTAATCCGACACCACTGCTCTTGTAGTCGTAGACGGTTCTAGTAGTTGGGGCACCTCCATTCTTTGGGGTGAAGACCAATTCAAGCTTTCCTGGTTCGGCAATAACCATATCAGATGCCTTGTATTGGTCACCATGAGCATGTCTTCCGATGACAATAGGCTCCTTCCAACCTGGAATGAGTCTTGGAACTCTTGGGATGATAATGGACTCTCTGAACACAGTTCCTCCCAAGATGTTTCTGATAGTACCGTTAGGAGACAACCACATCTTCTTCAAGTTGAATTCCTCAACTCTTTGTTCATCTGGAGTGATGGTAGCACACTTCACACCGACACCGTATTCCTTGATGGCATTGGCAGCATCAACGGTGATCTTGTCATCAGTAGCATCTCTGGATTGAATACCCAAATCGTAGTACTTCAAGTCGACATCCAAATATGGGTTGATTAACTTATCCTTGATTCTTTGCCAGATGATCCTGGTCATTTCGTCACCATCCAATTCGACAATTGGAGTCTTGACCTTGATTTTGGCCAAAGCTTGGGCGCTAACCGAGAACGATCTAGCGGAAGCAAGTCCGGAGATAGGACGGTTGATAAAGGTAGCTCTGAACATTTCTGGATAATGAATTCGATAAAGTTTTGCAAGTTTGTTCGCTGTTATTCAGTTCAAGCACGAATCAAATAACCAGTCAAATCTGAATTCTATGTAGTGTGCAAATATCGTGTTCAATGGGTTCGTGCAAATTGGTGTCTACTTATTGTCTCCACCAAAGTGAAAAATTTAATCAGTGAGTCAAGAAATTGGGTGATAACGTGCTGCGGCACGGATGCAGCGATACCGGCTACTCGGGCTCCGGTCACGGGTGAGATAGTGGAGGGAAGGTAACCCAAGGCTATTGGATGGGGCGAAGGTCATCGCGTAGGTGCTAGTTTGTAATCTTGTATGTCCATTTGCATAAACGGTAGAGGGTGGACAGCATAGTATGTGCTGGTAATTTCAAGTTAGGGAGCTTACCAATATAAATGACGTAATGGTAGCACGATTTGTTATCAGCAAGTGTCATTTGGTAGCCGAGTTGCCGCAACAGCGCGCTTAGCCACGGATTAGTTCGGAATTCAATTTAGATTGCCAGTATCGAAAGTTCTGATTCTTGTGACATGTTCCGGTGTAACCTGTTGAAGAAATGACAATGGCCCCAGAAGAAAAGACCTCCGATTGTACTGTGACGAAGACAGGGAATCTCTTCAAGCGCAAATCAAACAATTGGAATATGCAAAGTGTTGACAGACACGGGTGCAAAGAAACCCACTTAGGAGTGAAAGATATTCGTCTATTAAGGTTCAAACATTCTTAAACCTGATTCGAGAACAATCACAATACCTTGGAGATTTTCGTCTGATGAAATGTGCATTTGGTACATTCTTTGTAAGATGAAGTTTCCACTCCTTTTTAGCGCCAAGGATTGCTACACATTTCGCCGCTTTATGTATTGAAGTGTATTCAAGTAGATATGACAACCGCTTATGGTCAATTATGGCACACTTCTAGGATTCATGAAGATCTTGAAAGTCACCAACCCAAAACTTGAGAGAAAAAATACACGGCAAGTACAACTACGAGATATACAACATAATAATGATATTTTGCAAATTGACATTCCAAGTGTCACGAGTCAAACTGGATAAACGAGGTTCCGAATAGAATCCCAACCAAAGCAGTTTAAGGTTCTTCTAGACCCAGAAATATTATCGTAGATACGCTTGCAATCAAGTACCTTAACTTAATAAAGTAAATTACTCACATCGTCGCTGTTACTACCAGTTTGCCAACCCCTATTCAAGTTCGTATTATTTGCTAATTAATCTCAAATTTTTGTGGTTGTAGTTAATTGTAATTATACTGCTGTAGGTTAGAAATGTGTTAGACGCATATCTCGGAGACGGTTATCCCGATTTGGATAAATTGATATTTGATAGAAATTGCATCATTGGCTTTTTCGATTCGGATGGTGCTTGGGCGAAAATTCTCCACTCTTAGTGGCTTGAGCCTCAGTAGCCTATAATAATGACTAGGAAGACTCTCCACATATTCATGGACATGAAAGTCCAAGCAGAACAATTGGCAAGCTGACGAAAGAGGCATGAAAATTTTATTAATTTCGTATTGAAAGGTTGAAGAAAATATTTTTTGCACTCTCTCAACAATGTGAGTTATCTATTGTTATCTCCATCGAACATCGTAATTACAATAACCACCACTAGTTGCCGTGATAACATAAAATTAATAGATGTCACACGCAATAGCAAGGCATTTGCCATTCGGTCGCCGCTTCCGAACGGAGAGTACTCGATCGTCTGGGTTAAAGTTTCAGACTGAGACAACTGCAGCAGCAAGGCTGTATGAATTTTCCAGAAATTGCCAGAATTAACAACTGACGCGTATCATATATGAATGTAGTAAGAATAACGAGTTTTAAAGTTAGACGACAGTCCATCTACAATGAAGTGAATAGAGTTTACAAAGGGGAATGTGTACCGGGGAGCTTTCAGTTTATCAACCTCAATTCATAATAGTCGGCCCCACCACTAGTTCCCCTGACCGAGTGGGGCGACACCAGACGTATATGCCATATGCACCTACTGAGGTTGGCTAGATAGGCGCCAATCGCTACCAATAAAAAACGGTTGACCACAAAAGACTCCTCAATCGGATTCGTCCAGTCAACGCTGAGCGTACGGCAACAAAGCACCATCTAAAAACCGCCGAGTGGGCAGCCTACTAATTGAACAATTACTGCACACCACTACGCTTGTGGTGCAAGGTCTAGAGGAGTTATTGTCTCAACGGTGGTGAAAATTTTTTTCCTCCCTTTCTGGCTCTGTAGTAGGAAATAAAATCTCCGCTTGCAAAGATCGCAACGACGATATACCGATAGGTACAAAGAGGACCATGCAAACCAGCCATTGTCACGCATGCAGATGCGTGGGCTTTGTGGCCCGCCCATTGGAGAATGCAGATATGGCGAAAATAATCAGCTAGTAATAAGGCTTGTGGCAACGGGAGCAGGAAAACTTTAACCTTAACTGGTCCTCATAATTTGCATCACAATGTAAAATCAGAAAATGAACGAATGCCACATCAAGGCCCCAACAACATCGACGCGTTAGGGATCATCTCCATACAAATAATAAATAAGTGTCTGTATATATCTTATATATATATAGATGTGTTTCGCTTGTGCTCTAACTATCAATCTTGGCCACTGTTGCCTGTTTTCCTTTTCGTAATCTTGGCCCTAGCAAGATCTCCTTATTTCGTCGGTTATCGTCTAGTTGTGCGCTACACAAGCGAGCCGAAAATCACTTCTCATCGTCAGTTGCCCGTTTAAGTGATAGGCTGCAAAATACACTACCGCCAGTCCTCAAAAAGCAGACCACTTTAGTGAGACCATGTCAGCATATATCCTCCTAGCTACCACCTCAGAGGTGAAGCGGTTAGAGCAAACCAGCCAAATAAAGAGAAAGAAAAAGCACAGACCTCGCGATAATAACGGAAACAGAGATAAATACCTCGACTCAATAACAATGAACGACAGAAAAGTGAAAGAGCTGAGGAAGAGCGACGGTTCGGCCGACCAGTTGCGCAGAAAGAATAAATACGTGGAAGGAGTCAGCTCTACTGATAGAATCCGCCGTCGTTACAGTGACGCTTCATCGAACTCCTCAGGTTCGCGCAAAGTGTTTAACATCAATACCAATACATACATCGATAGAGAACTAATGAAGTCGCCCTTGGAAAAGAAGATCAGTCACTGGGAGAAGCAGTATATGAAGTTCAAGGAGAGTCACGGTTCCATGAAGCCAATGACGCCATCACCGACCACTCCGTCGATGGCATCCGCTTGTTCTCAAAACAGAACATGAGAGTGTTGAGATACACTTACTTCGAAGACTTTACATCAGACTATGACTTGATAGACTTTAGAATGAAGTCCAACCGCCCAAGGTTGAAGTTCATGGAGAAGATTTCCAAATTGAATAAGGTCACAGAGGGCGGCGGTAAGTCTGGATTGCCGTCCTTCATGAAAGAGGATGCTCTTCCTGAGAATGAAGATAATGAAAGTGTTTTCATTTCAGATGGCGAGAACTCTGTAGAAGAACACGAGTTACTGGAATTGCTTTCCCAACTCAGAGCTACTGGAGATGACAGTTCCTCCAGCCTTTTGACCTCTCTTGAGGGATTATACGAGGAGTATTCTCACTTTCAACAGCCTACCAAAAAGACCACGGTAAGAAAGCTTTTAAGTTCCAACCAATTTTGGAACAACGTTTATCAAGATCTCAAATTTGACTCAATACAGATGAAATCCTCAATTGACTGCTTTGACATGATGCCTTCTGTCTCAGAAATAATGCATTTTTATAAGGAGTTGGTGGACTACTTTTTGTACAACCTCAAGTTATTGACGGTTAATGGAGAAGGCGACAAATACAATTTCTTCTACTTCAATGACTTCAACCACGATTACTTCTCATTGATGAACAAGGTACATTCCCTGATGTACAAACAACAGTCCCGTTGGAATAACTCACTCAATAATTTGCATAATCCACACAACCGTCTCCAAAGTGACCACTTATTCGGTAGTCTGACACTGAGGGAGAAAGAAGACCGTAAGGAAGCCCATTCCACATTGATAAACAGATTGATAGACGCAATAATAGACAACTTAAAATTCTCCACCACGGATAGTCGCGCCAACGATTCAGGTTGCAATAAGCTATTTGAGTTGTGGATACATTTTTTGCAATTCTTGTTCTTGGATTTACTTGTACGCCAAGAAGAAGATGCCGAGGAAGAGAAATTACCCGAGCCAGACCCAGATATTGTCAACTGTGATTTTGACATCAGCACACCAAGCGAGGTGAGTGTGGTCGGTCTGCCACCTACAAAGAGAAATGAGTCTATCAGCCTGAAGAGCCTGAGGGGAGGCTCGTCCATCATGTCGTCACCTCAAGCCCGAGCCCATACTGATTCGGTCATTTCCACAGGCAGCGGCACAGAAATGCATACCCCTCCGCTGTTCGAGGAGCATATATTCAAGCTGCCGGTTTTGGGAAACGCACCCCACGCCATGGATCTACACAAGGTTCACTCGTATATCCCATCCCCTAAGACCAAGAAGAAGAGGCTGTTATTCGGGTTCAAGAACACAGCCTGAGCAGGAATCGCAGGCTACCTGCTCTCCCAGAAAATACGTCTGGAACCAGAACTGATTTTATTTCGTTTGAACATGTATTTTTTTAGTTATTTTGTGAGTAATATTAGGGTAGGAAAATAAGATAAGGGATAATTTACAATCTTGAGAAACGTGCACCATAGAGGCAAGCGACCGTAGAACAAATAGGGAAGCGAAAAGAGCAGAAAGTTGCGCCTATGCACTTGAGACCATAACAACTTGGGGGTCTTGCTGGGATCGTCCGTACCCTGGGCCCTGTGCTGCAAATGGTCGTCAAACCATCCTAACAAGGGAATTCCACCAACTCATTGACCCCACGTGATAGAATCTAATATAACAAGAAACCACAATATTATTGCCAGGGTTGCCAAATCGGTGAGGCGAGGCTCAGCAAGGCGCTGGATGCAGTCTCCATCGACGAGGTTGCAGCCGTTGTGATGTAATGACATCATGTAAAAAAGAGAGAGATGGCAATGTTAGCCTTGCTTAAGTGTAACGGGAGGAGAGGACAACGTCGTTCACGTCAGCAGAGGGCAAGGAGGTGCCACCAGAAATCCGCAAAACTGCACTATTAGCGCATCAAGAGGGGGAAACGAGGTGATGTGTGGTACGGCATGTTTTTCGTCGGTTATATATAGAAGCTGTACATGAAAAAATCAATAAACAGTCGCATGTACGTCATTTAAGTTTTTCACAAACTCCTAATTACAGGTATCGATTACATAGCTACAGCATGATCCCTGTACACAGATGTGCTGTCCTTGTGTTTACTGGTGGCCAAGGTGGTGGAGAGCATCAAGATTACGGGATGAAAGCTTAAAAACGATATTATTAATAGAAATAGCGTCATATGCTGGGCAACAACAAACAACTGCAGAACTTGTGTCGCTTGTGACGCTTAAGTAGGCCAATCGAAGTGGTGCCGTGAGGAGTGAGAAGGGGGTCAGCTTAGCTTATTCGTAAATAACATTGTTGCAGCTAAGAAAATGCTATATTTAAGTGACTTCATCTGGCCCATGGCAAAGCAATAACAAGCCTTAGGCTATATAAGAGCCAACGGTTTCTGTGCTATCGTTGTTACACTCATAGGAATTCGTTCTTCTATTCCTACCACAACTACTACCGAAGTGGCTACTAAGCTTTTTCTGCACATTATTTGCATTCCATCCCCCAGCTAAGAGCCTTGGTTCGGTAAATAAAATTAGCTTTTCCAACACAGACCTAAAAAAAAAAGTGCTGTTCCAAAAGGAGCATATTGTAGAATCATCTGGTTTTGACTAATTCATCTAACTGGTTATTAGCCCAGTACAGCGTTTTAGTCGAGAAATTTTTGGGCATATATTTATATATATTCCATCCCCGTCGCAATATTTAGCAGGAAGCTTGAACACCCTGGAGCTTCATTTTGCAAAGTAATCCCATACTGTTGGAGCACGAGACTAACGATATCGCATAATTAACATAGCCGAGGAGCAAAATGATTCCCTTGCCTACGCTGGACAACCAGTTATTGAGAGAGCATGCTTTCTATGAAACAGGAAATTCCAAATATGTCATGCCGTTCATCAAAAACTACATCTTTGCCAATAACAACTTATCGCCAAAACCGGGCTTCAAGTTGTTTCCGTTCTTAGATTCGAATAAGAAGGAATTTTTCATCTTAGCAGTGGCATTGATAGCCGCACTTCTATTACAAGTATTCATTTACGCCATTCATAAGATCATTAACTACCGCCACACACAAGTGGCTGAAGCCAAACAGAATGTTGCATAATAGCAACAGTTCCTTGTTCTTAGGGCTCCTTGCTATTTCATATTTATCGAGCTCACTTTCCTTTGTTCTTCGTCGTCATTGAAGTTCATCATGCATTCACTATAGACCCTGCACGGGGCACCCTGTTCATCTCATTACATTAATGGGTATTGACAAATTTTATACTTCTAGCCCAGTGCTAGAAGACTCATCCACTCGGTATTTTTCTTTACCTCATTTGCATTCTTTTCGTCATATCACATCGTTTAATTTCATTCGTTTCATCTGGGTTTTTTTTCAAGTAGGCTATAGAGCCACCTTAATAAGTTATATAGGCATGACGGCTTGCCAGTAGTCTTTGTTAGCAGCCATGTCTCACTACGTCGTCTTAATATAAATCGTATTCATCGAGTTCTAATGTGTATTATGTGCTATATCCCCCGGCTGTGATAACATTCTATTCTGTGTATAAAACTCATATTGAAAATTACACCATATGAATTGTCATTGAATGCTTGAATTGTTCTGTAGTTGCCATCACTATAGGCTTTTGCAAAGGCTCTGGCTCGTCTCAGAGACCTTTCGGACTCTTACCTTAATGCCTTGTCTGTGATTTTCATCATTTCGATATCCCAAATGTTCCAGTCGTACCAAAATATCGTAGGTAGTATGGTAAATAAATGCCATATTGAATGAGCATCAACGAGTCTGTTTATTGGAGCCCAGTCAAAGAATTCGAAGGAAATCCCTACAAATAACCATAAATTGAACAAAGCCGGTAACACTGGTACTAGCTTTGCCTTGCCCAAACCGATGTGGTTCAATTTAGTCAAGATCTTAGTTTCAAATGGCAAAAGCTGGATCAGGTTGTTGTACATGATGTAGTTGCGAGAATACTGATTTCTAACATTGAACGCATGTAAGCACCACAAAACCATGGCTGAAACTCCGATGACCAAGTTTACCATAGTATTATATGAGTAATCCCAATGGATCAATAACTTCAAACAATGAAGTACATACACACATAACAAGATCGCATGCCACCCGTACAAGACAGTAGTTTTCTTAAATAACGAGAAATATCTAACTACGATGGCGTTGAAATTGCAGAGTATGATTGCCAGTGCGCCGAAATAGTCCAATGTTTCCGTGATATTGTTATCTCTCAAATGGAAGAGAGAACTGAATGACCAGCCCACTAACGATACCACAATGAGAACGACGTACTGTGCTACCATCACAGAATATCTCTGCTGTTGCGGATCTGATTTGAAGTTTTTATGATACTGCTGGACAACCCTGCCCAAGCTGATATAGTTGACATAGAAGTTTCCCAAAGAGAAGATGGTAGAAAAGAATTCCTGAATACCGAAGACTCTGGTGAACGGCCATTTTCCGTAGAACTGAACCACCGCCAAACCCGTTTTTTCTCTCTTATTCGTGATAATTTGCTGGCATTTGTAATTACAGTCGGCTTCACAGCTCCACAAGTACTTGAATGGTGACAACGCCAGAATCTCGAATTCAGTAGCGAAATCCTCTATAGCGTGTTCCTGGGTTTCCAGTGTCATCACCGAGACCTCTCTTTTCTGCAACAAAGGAGGAGCATCAGCTTCATCGTTGACTCGCTGCTGCTGCTGCTGCTGCTTCTGCTGCTCTTGTAGCTGTTCTCTGGCGTCTTCGATTCGATCGAAAACGGTCTTCTGGGAACAATACATGAAATTGTAGCATTGTTCCAAGCAGTTGTGGAACTCCGGAAGCGTATCTCCAATTGAGGCCAAAGCTGTCGGAGACAACACTGCTATTGTACAAGCGATTTTCAGAACTCTCATCGTCGGTGTTCTTGGTTTCTTGTTGCTGTGCTCTAGCTGCTATACAACAGACACCGTACATTGCTAACATTGACAAAACATTTATTAGCCGCCAAATTTCTCTACACTACTGGTACGCACAATGTCGGGGACGCGTATTTTGAGCTACGGGGAGAGGAGATTGCTAGGCGCACTGTAGCGACATGATTGGAGGTAGTGTTGGGGGAGGTTCTTGTAGCGAGGGTTGGGTGCGAAGAAGAGTCAATGGTGGTGGTGGTGGAATATTTAGTGAAATTGGATGTGGATGTAGATGAGATATATATGGGTGGAATAGCGTCAGTGGAAGGTTTCATTTCTGGCCAAAATCATGGTTTTCAGGGGAAACTATTAGAGATGCCGTGGATCTAGTTATCTTGGCTATGGGCTTTTGTGCGAGCTAAAAGAAACAGTATTGAGTACTGACAGGAGGTTGCATTTAAAGTTGGTGGCCCAGTGACCGCTTTGTGCTGTGGGATGCCGGGCTTCGTCTCTAGTGTTGCAACATCAGTTCTCAAGTACACAACTGACATTGCTGACAGTTACGAACTCCTAAGTATTACTACGCTATGCTTTTCATTGAAGGTCGTATATTAAGCTTTTGCTCCCTCTAATAATATTGAGCGCATGTATGAACGCTTTGTGCATACGTGTTGACAGCTTTGACGTAGTTACAACATCTTGCTAGATTCTCCTCTGTGAAAGAGAGCCATATCTCTCTAATACACGCATGCTGCACGTCGTATCGTTGCTAAACTGGGTATTCCTCTAACTCGAGTAGATGTTTTAGTCCGGTATTGGTATTTCATTGTTCCTCGGACTACTTAACTACGCTTCCGTCGTATTTCAGCAATACGAAATTGTGCAGAGTACATTTCAGATCATGCACCACTGTTCTTGTTTCATATAGCAACGAGATTACGGAGTTGGATGGTGCCATACGTCACCAGGAGGTGTTCGACAGCACCTTCCCAGCCATAGGTACAATTCGAAGGTAATAGTGTGCCATTCTGAAAAAAAATGTGTATAATAAACCTTGACGAGTCACAAAGTACTGTGCTAATGCGTAGATATAGAGTATTAATGGATTGTGATAATTGGTAATTGAATAAATTATGTAGCATTCTAACTTTTTGCATTTTATGGGGTCACAGAAGCACGAGCAGCGGCCCTCTTTTTCTCGGTAAAAGCCTTAGCCTCTGTCTTCACGTAAAGAATATTGACAACACCAATGACAGCAGTTACAGCGATCAAGATGACGTTGATTGGCAATGGGTTCATGTTGAACGAGGTGTGTGTCCATTTGTCCAATATACTCTGGCCGAAGTTGAAGATACCAGAGATACAAATAATGGCACCGTAAACAGTGCCAAATGTCTCAAATCCAAAAACCTTTGCACAGAAGTCAGAAACGGTGGTGTAGAACAATGGACGGTAGGCTACAAACATGAGAACTCCCAAAACACCAAGGAAGAAGTTGCCGAACAAACCTAAGAAACCAATCACCAACGAGATGCCCAAAAGCACAGAAAGGACCAAGACAGTTGAGCAGTTGTCCAAGAAAATTCCAATGAATGGAACAGAAACAATTCCTCCTAAGGGTAAGGCAATGTCAAAGATCTTATTCAAGTGTTCGGCTTTGGCAACTGAACCAAAGAGATATGCATACTGAGTACCAATGGTGGCCACGAAATAGTTGATACGCAACATCTGAATGGTTGCAAACAAGCACATTAAAGCAAACCAAGGGGTTCTAATCTGAAATTGGGCGGAGTATCCATGTAAAATACCGAATACTCCTCCGGTATGCTCGACCAAGAATTCTTCTCCTTCTTCAGCGTAAGGTTGTTTCAAAGCATCACCAATCGAGTCACGTCTCTTGTTGATAGGTGGTGGGCTTAAGGTATCATCTAATAATGGAGTAGACTCTGTGTGAGAACGATCACTGTTAATTGGAGAAATATGGTGCTCGACCTCGTCGTCCACGCATAGATCATTGTCTAGTGGCGTCTGGTATGACTCTGCAGGCATGATCAAGAACTCGACCACTGTAATGAAAACAGGTACAAGGAGATAGAGCTTAAAGAAATTGGCCAAAGTAAATGCTCCTTGAGTTTTCACGTAGAAGATCTTATAGAACAAGAAAACTGCTGAGGAAGCATCAAAAGCTCCTGTAATAAGAGCCAAAATGGTACCACTGTTCTTTGGAAACGAGTTAGACAACTGGAATGAGGAGATATAAGCAAATGGTCCTCCCAAAGCCATAGATGCATATCCTGTAAGGTATGGGTCAATTGGAGTGTGTTCTGCCAAAAACTCTGCATAGATGAAGACAAAAGATGCAAGGAAAAGGAAGAAGGCTCCTACAAGACCGCAGATCCTAGGACCGTAGACATCGAGAACTCTACCAATGGCCAATGCCAGGACATTTGTCAATACAGCACCAACAGTAAACATCATGTTCAATTTCAAGTCCTGGTCAGTGCACTTGGCTACGATATCTTGAGGTTCGGCAGTAGTGAAAACTTTAGCCAAAAGAGTATTAGTGAGGGAAGTTGGTGGCTCGAGGGCCCAGAGTGAGCTTGAAGTGGCGGCAGTGCCATTGATGGAGATGTCACACACGTACTCGTACACATGTTCAGTAATAAGCACTGGCTTCAAGGCAGCGAAGCCAAAGATGGGACCCCCGGACAAAAGACACCAGATGATGGCACAAGCACATTGAAGTAGACGCTGGTTCTTTGGAATGTCGTATGAAAACATTGATTATGATAGCGGTGGGTAGTTTTGTAGCGAAGTGGTGTGGCCAGCAGAAAGAGTATTCACCGTGGACGTGAATATGAATAAACGTGAGAGATAAGCCCTGGAAATGGATGCAACCGGCTGTTTTGGGGGACAAATTCGGGCACGAAAAAGTGCAAAAATGCAATTGTAACGACAGGAAATCCACCAAAAGAATGGCTACAATATCAAACGCCAAAGTTGACAACAGAATGTAATTCTACTCCATTTCCATGCTAAACCCATTCCTGTGAAATATCTGCTAGAGAACCATCGGAACCTCCAATGCCATGCAATGAGAGGTCGTGCACGACTGCCCGAAAAACTCAGGTTGTTTGTGTGACGTGCGGCTCACTCATTAATTAGATGCACTGATAAGGAAATCGGTGCAACCGAGGAGGGGATGAGGCGAGAGTGGTGTGAGGAGTGGATGAGAATATACCATGTCTGTAGCAGTGGTGGTTTTTATGTGGCAAATGGATCCGTGTTATAGATTACTTGAAGGAGCGAAAAAAATATGTATAAAATATTTGTAGATTTGCCTGTAGAACTGGGAGATTTGTAATTACGTAGCGTAAATTGGAGAGCATTAATTGGAGCGAGTCTCTGCCGTGGGGGACAAATCGTGGTCACTGAAATTTTTTCATCTGTTGCAGCCAAAAAGAGAGAATTGGACTATTTTGATTGTTACAAAGAAGTAGCTTCACTAATATTGTAATTTAGGTCTTTTCATAACATTTCAATCTGAAATTTACAAATTTGACCGTATTTCAACAAAAATCAATAAAATCAATAATAATCAATTGGATTTTCGTAGAATTTGACCTCATCAATACAATATAAATGCAGAAACATTCTGAATTAGTGTAGTATTAGTTATGTATTTACATAGTATTGTTAGTTCTGACATTTTTGGTATAGTGTCCTCCTTAAACGGAGTTCTTTTTCGAATCGTCAGTTGATCCGTAATGTGATTCCACCTCTGTGACCTCAACAGATTCGACCTTCTCAGGTCTTTCTAAGGCTTCGAATGGAGAACCCGACACCTTGCTGTAAACATAGAGAGCTCCAATTCTGAGAGCGGCGGCTGCAAAAGTGATAATCAATCCTCCAAAAGGAGCGATAACGAAGGCTCCAAATGCACCCCAATCTTCAGGACTGTAGATACCGTTCCACACCAATAAGAGCTTACCTCCCTCACGAGCACTACCATAGTAGACAGTTCCAAATACGAAAACACCTACCAAAGCTCCCAAACCACCAGCCATGACATCAAAACCACGAATGTACCAAAACCACGAGTCACTTAAGCCCAAGAAAACGGCAGGAATAACTGCCGCAGAAACCAAGTCTGCAATCAAGTAGATCTGCAAAATATTATCAGCAACTTTCACCGCCAAAACAATAACTGGAACCATGACCAAAACAACCAAACCTCTGATGTAGTTGATGTGCAACTTGTTTCTGAAAACATCGTTGGAAATAGTAGAAACCATAGCCGACTGCAATGAGTCAAAAGTACAAGTTGACAAGCAGATACAGAAAATTAGCACAAAGGCAACTATCCAGCGGGGCATTTTAGCCAACAAGATGAAGAAAGCATTGTAACCGTTCTCATCACCCACTTCCAAGTCACCAGACCATACAGCCAAGAAGCCAGTAGTACCGACTAAAGTACAGATTGCAAAAGTTACGAAAGTAGCAATCGAGGTACCAATCCACAAGTCCTTGTCGGAACGACTGGCAAATGTTCTCAACCAGAATCCAGCCATGAAACAATCATTTGTGACAATGGCAATAAGCAAAATGTAAACTAATTGCCATCCTAACTTGTTGGCCTTCAACAATCCACTAGGACCGATTTTGGATGGATCAATATCAATATAAGTACCCATTCCCGCAGCACAAATAATGATAAGAATCAAAACGAGAGCACCTTGGAAGTTGTCAGTGATGAAACTGATCTTGAAACCACCAAGGGAAGTGTAGATGGTTGTTACAACACACTCCACAATAACTGCCCCAAGAGCATTCAAACCAGTCAAAGTCTCAATAGCTCCCCTGATGGCAGATAATTCACCAATCATGAATAAAAACATGGTCAAACAAGTGAAGAAAGACAAGTACAATGCAGTGACGATTCCGAATCTCAATCTGACCCACTCGGTCAAAATGAAACCGTCCGGACATTTCTTTCTGATCAAGGGTCCAACCAAACCGAATCCCAAGATTGGAATAGCTCCGCTAATGGTGTACACCAAAAGACCATGCAAACCCGAAAGGTTAGCAATTTGAGAATACGTAGTAAGTATACCGACACCCATGGCTACAGAGAAGAGAGATTGTTAATAACCGTTCCTAGTATTTCCGGAGAGCAATAGCGAATGAAGCACTCAAAGGCATAGTCATTTGGACCCTTCGGGTTCAATATTTAACCAGCTCATTAGTGCAGAATAACCAAACGCTATTGCCGTGCCCTTCGATACGCAATTTATCATTTGATTTACCAAACAACAAAACTTCCTCACGCAAGTGTTAACTTGATCGAGTTCAAACGGTCTGATCTCAGTCCCCCTATTTCTCTTTACAAGAAATGAGGGGACACCCGCTAGTTTTCATTGTTGTTCTACTAAATAGTTTACCCATCCTGCTTTGTTATCACAGAAAGCGACACACCTCTGTCACGATCACACTGTTAAGTTGGTCCATTGTCAAGAAACCAGATAAATTCTTCTAAGAAATAAACATACCAGAAGCTATGAAGTTGAGTGCCAAAGGAAGACCCTTTTGGGTTCCGTTGGAGGAAAGAAACGACTTCTCTGACGAGAACTTCCATGCCAAATAGAGACCTGTGAATAACAAGAACGCATACGTCAAGTAGATGATGGCGTTATTTCCCGCAGACGAGATCTGTGCCATTATATTGTATTAGAGTATGTTTAGCTTTGAACAATAGCGTTCTAGTGTGTGGATATATCATAGGGCTGAATTGAAGATGACTTCCTCGCCCTTTTATACAACGTTAGTAGGAAGACTAATTTAATTAAGACGCCTAGGAATTTTTCAACCATCATGCGCTTATAGGAAAATGCGCATAAGAGTCGGAGAGTGGACATCCGCAAGGTGCAAGCGAGAGTAGAGTCAAGCTTGGCACTGTCAGAAGAATTCAAATAAGAATGTAGAATAGAAAGAGATTGGTAATGGGTGCTCAACCGTCTAGTAATAATAAGATTTTTCAGTGAATGCTAAGTATGAGCTTTCATCAAAGTGTTAGCCTAATTACATTGTTGGCTACTTAGCTATGTGCTCTACGGCGTACGGACTCGAGATTCCTTTATCGTGAGAGTGTTTGTGTTATTGTGACACCTTCCTATTTGGGACCCACTCTGTTGCACAAAGAAAATCTTTCGCATCAAGCACCGTTGAGATGAAGTGGATGAAGAGTAGCTACTTGCATGAGGTCAGAACGAAGGGTGGCTGTAGATGGTAATGAGCAAAAACTAGAGTGAGCAAGCTCAACAGAGCCAGAACTGAAAGGATAATTCTGAATTCTTATAACTTCTTGTAAAATGTCTTAGTACTGTTGCCGTAATTCCCAAGAGATGAAAAAGTAAAAAAAGAAATGCACCACGGCAGGTTCGAACTGTCGACCTTCAGATGACACAACTTCTATAGTAGAACTATGAGACTGACGCTCTGCCAACTGAGCTAGTGAAGCCACTTCTTGAGGCCGAATCCGCCTTCGAGTAAACGAGAGCCAATTAAAAAACCAGAAAAATGTCAGAACAAGATCTTTTTTAAGAATAACTTCAGTCGTAATACATGCCATTTCGTCAAAAAAAAAAAAAAGAATAAGAATCTCAATGTCAGAACTACGGCCAATCAATCAGCCAGAGGGACCTCTAGGGGTATTCTCTGATGAAAGCTCTTCAAATCAAGCC